>APFE030664292.1:6864-92523 GCA_000404065.3 Pinus taeda
TTGAATTCATGGCATAAGTAATTTAGTTTGATGCATTTTCGGTTTGGTGTCAGTCATAATCATTTGTTTCATTTACACTCCTCTTTCTCGTTCCATTACCATCTCCTCCATCTTGATCACGCATGCAAACATATCTCCTCGACCTTCACTTCGTTCTGTCCTCTCCCAAAGTCTTCCACTCCTCACATAACTTCATTTCCTAACCTTTCATTGACATAACCCTTTACCTTCAACATACTCCCTACACCCATTTCCCATCTCATTCCTCCACTTCTGAGCCATCACCAGCCTTATCCCTACCTCACATCTCTCTCCCTACCATTCCATCACTCCATCATCTCCCAAAACCTCCACGGCCAACCATCCTGTAGAATTGCATAGAACATCCTGTAGAAGACTTACAGGACTATCCTGTAGAAACCTCTGAGTTTCCTGTAGGATCCCCTGCAGACATCCTGTAGGAGGCCACTCACCCGGTTGCTGAGCTTTTGAATGTGAGGAACCTCTGTGGATGGATGCTAAGGATCCCTAGGGACCTCTCCTAGCCTCCCCAACCTGTCCCACGTTTTCCTTCCTTCTCCATCCCATCTGCACAACCAAACCCTGATAAGCACAAAATCACAATCATTTCACCCACTTAATGAAAAAGTACAAAAACATTTATTTTATGATGAAAGTAGTTTAGATCCATGCATTTTCACTTATTAGAGGTAGTAGCAGCATTGGTAGAAGTTTCATTCACATTCTTTGCATTATAGAAGTTAGACTAGTCAAATTAGGATTTCCTAGGCTTACATGCTTTGATTTGCTTTTAGTTCATTTTTGTCAAGTAGATTAGTCTCCTTTGAGCTAGCTTTCATCCATCATTGATAAAGCTTCTTCTGTGAGCCTATAGAAGTTGGCTTGAGCCCTAGCGGACTTGTGCCAGCTGACCAAGTGACAACTGCGACAAGAACTAGTACTTGTGCATATAGCACCGCCGCTTCCAAGTTTGTATGAACTACCGGGTTGATAAAATTAAGAGACAGGAAGCCCCGGGAGTTGTAGCATTATTGCTACAATACTGGGGCTCACTAGACACATTTATGTGAATTCAGCCGAATGTTATACTATCTATAGTGAAGAAAAATCTACCGAATATGATCAGGTGATCATGGTGTTTATGAGAATGAGCAGGGAGATCATCCAAGTAAGGTTGAATGATGTTTCGAATGTCGTGGATGCATAAGACATCGCTCTCTGAAATGGGGCCCCAACATTCTTAAGGCCAAAAGGGAGATTTTTATACACAACGGTTCCCCACGAAATGATAAAGGTTGTATTATCTTGATTATCTGACGTAATGTTTATCTGGTTGTAACCAGAAAAACCATCCATAAAGGAAAATAATTCACTCCCGGCACATTCATCAATGATTTGGTTAATGAAGGGAGTGGGGTAATTATCTTTAGGACATGCACAATTGAGATCATGGTAATCGACGCAAACACGAATAGTGCCTTGTTTCTTTGTCATCAGTACAATATTGCACACCAAATATGTAAGAGGGATTGGATAAATAATTCAATCTTTCAAAAAAATTTCAACTTCACCCTTAGTGGCAACTGCTTTTCTAGGGTGCATTGGATGAAGCCGTTGGCGAATGGGCTTCACATCAGGATAAGTTGGAATCTTGTGCATGAATATACTTGGGTCAATGATAAAAATTTGCTCATATGACCATGCAAAAACATCCTAGAACTCTTGGAACAAATAAGTATAGAGCTTGATCTCTTCTGCAGAACAAGTTACCTCGATATGGACATTTTCAACAACACCAGGTTTGATAGAAACATCAATTGGCATCATTTGGGTAATGTTACCCATTTTCACTTCCGACCAAACTTCATGAGTCATGATCAGCATTTGAAGTAGTAGGGACAGAAGTGAGAAGAGAATTCCTCAAGACAAGTAGACATGACCATCGGGCCAGGAAAGAACGAGGAATGATGATGAGTATCATTCGAAGGTAGTTCCTCCAGAGACATTACTTTCGTGATACTCTCGTTAGAAAGAAAAGTATTGGCTAAGGGATTGGGAGATTCCGAAGAACCAAGCCATGGGGATTGATAATATGCATAAAGATATTTTCTCGAAATAGGATGATCAAAGGATATCGAAGGCGAAGCCAAAATAATTTCCATGTAATCAATTTTGGCATAGCTTCACCCCATGTATCAAAAAGATCTGGTGAAGGAATGACCCAAGGATCAGACTTGACTGAAATCATGTTGACAGAGGGAACATGAGGAGGTGGGAGCGGAAAAATTCCCATCAAGGTAGGATATTTAAAGAGTCCTGCCTCCACACTCTCATAAGGAGCATCGTGTGCTTGACAGATGGAAAATTTCCATCCGAGGAGGAAGAGGCAAAGAAGGACAGTTGGTCAACTGTGACTATCTTTCCTTGATGGGGGAAATGAATCACATGGAAAAGGGAGGAGGCTACAACATGCATGGCATGGGTCCAGCTCCATCCAAGTAGAAGATTGTAGTTAAGATTAGCGTCAACAATCTTTACTTCGACGTGTACTATCTTTCCCTCCAAAGTAATGGCAATTGGGAAGGACACCGAATGGTCACGGATCGCATCCGTCAAAAGCTTCCAAAGTGTTAGGGGATTGGTTAAGAGTATGAGAACCAATTGCCTTCCAACAAGTGATAGACATGATGCAAGTAGAAGCACCTTCATCGATGACAATCCTAGGAATGGTTTTCTCATTTATGATCAACTGAATGAGAAAGGAAATTTGATGAGGTAAACGCGGAACGTGGTTTTCCACGTCAAAACAGATGAGATTAGAGTTAGCTAGATCAATACCCCCAATAGCCAATGGTAATTATTTCCACTAACAAGGACAAATTTGAAGGACCTCGAGAGTAAACATAGCTAATGGCGCTTGAGCCAAATCTTCAACAATGTTATAATTCTGAGTGGCTCGAATGTTGGGATTGTACGAGGACTTTTGTAGAACACCTCGAGAATGTGGTCGAATAGTAGAATTAGGATTAGGTCACTCTATATGGAGAGGACTAGAATTGGACGGGGCAGAAGAAGAAGAAGGGGTACCTTCTTTCTCTTTCCCTGTTGTTGGGGTATGAGTTTAATAATCTTTGACTTGGTAGGCACGTTAATTGGGGTACTCATCATGAATAGTTGTGAACCTAAGGAAGCAGATGACTGAGGCTGGTCTACCATTTGAGTCTGTTGGGATGGAAAGGGCTCTTTCAAGACAGTCGGGGTCCCTTTGAGCAAACAAATAACTTCATACTGTTTGGGACAATCCCTAGTATAGTGATCCTCCTCATAGACGAGGCATGGACATTTAGGCTTCCTTTGGGAAGCATCACTAGCAGATGACTTAGGAGTACCTTGTTTCGGGGCATCGCCTTTACCCCTGCCTTTTCCTTTCTTCTTACCTTTAGAGGATTTATCCATTACGATAGACTAGACAACATGAACCTCTGAGGTTTTACCAGGGATGGATGAATTGCGAGAGGAATCATTGGGAGTAGTGTTAGAGACCAACTTCTGTTTCGAAGAAGATTTTTCAGGGGTGTGAGTCACTGAACCAATTACTCCATCAACAGGAGGTGTAGCAATAGACTTAGATGTCATCAGATTAGATGATGGTCTGGGCGCATCGAGTAACACATCATATAACTTGCCAAATTGTGAATAGATGAGGTTTAGATACTAGGCACGCACGAAGGCTTGTTCCTCAGTGACACATCCACCCATAGCAATATCCTCAACAATTTTTTTTGATTAATGATTTGGTGAAACACTCAATCAACAACTGATTAGAAATATCAAACTTAATCAGATGGCACCTATGTCTCCATTCATGGATGTGATTGGAGATATGGGTTGCAGTGTCCTACTTGAGCGATGTTAGCAGATGGGTGCCAGTTTCATAGTGAGCTGATAACTAGAAATGTGTGAGAAAGCCGTGGTAAGAGTGTTAAAGTCATGATAGGTATTTTGAGGTAACTCGATATACAACTTGGCTACAACACTTATAAGAGCTTGTTGGAAAAGTTGAAGACGAATGGAATCATCAATGTAGGAATTCAAGAAGCACCAGAGGTGATATGTCATCACGTAGGATTGTGGATCCTCTTTAACTTTTCCTTCAAACTTCAAACAATTGCACGGAATATTGGATGGAATTGGAGGCCAATATGGCGAATGAAGAATTGGGTCATTCATGAGTCTAGACACATCTAGAAGTTCCAGTGTAGCCAAGAACGATAATTGGTTATTGAAAGGAATTTGAGGTCGATAAGGGGGCCCAACTGGTAGGGTTGTTGGCTTGATGGGCCCTAACCCAAGTTCAGCATTAGTCATCCAAGAAAATCCCTACGCTACTGGCGCTTTTGGCATCAACTCGTAGAGCGCAGAGTGAAGCCTTACCCGAAGTAGTATGGCGGGATGTAGGAACCAAGTTTTGGCACCGTGAGATGGTTGTGATGTCGATCTATACTTCCTAATCTTGCACTCGTGAAGATTGATAATATTTTAGGGCCTATCGATGCCCCGTCTCTTTTGTCCTTCAGTATCTCCGCGAAGGTACCCAACTAATATTTGCGCAACCCTAACCCAAAGTCTAGGCACTTACGCGCTTCTATGGCTACGTTACTGTGTAAGTTCCCAAGTTATCTTAAGTGTTACCTAATCTACCAAGCATTTATAGTTATCTTCATGTAATTCTATATTCTTAATCATGTTCAGTTAACAAATATAATCAAATACATTTGCGCATTAAATAAACATTATAATGTAAACCCAGATCATATCATAATATAATCAAATGCATTAAATAGAGAAAAAATACACAATGATTTGCAAAATACTTCTCCTCATTGATATCTCAATTTCAGTACAGACTCTATCCACCCTGTGCACACAGTTTTAGGGGTCCACACACTTAGTTACAAACTTCCACCCTAGGCTTCTACGCACCTAGTTGCAGAGCCTCTACCTACGCTAAGACCCAAGAACACTTAGAAATTCTTACCCAAAACTCTTCTTACCACTATTATTTCCCCCTTAGACTCTTTCAACACTCCCTTTTTATACAATCCCATGGTCCGCGGACCATGGATAGATATTTATAGCCTACATGAGACTTTACAAAATAAGGGCAGAAATCCCTTTGAGATCTTCGTGCTTTGTGACCACAAAATGTAGGGACTTTACATCTTTATTAAAAAATTTGGGCCTTCTGCACCAAAACATGGGCTTTTAGCCCCAAAATTTCCTCTTGGGGAAACCCGTTCCCAACAGGCCCCCAACACAAACATGGTGACTCACCCTCGAGTCACTATACGAGCATGGAGATCTTGGCTCGAAGACCCCCCAGCTATACCTATATGACTGCTACCTCGGCAGTGCACTGCGTGGTCACCTGCTTTATTTCTCAACCAACTACTCCATTGTTGGCCTTGCACTATTAGCCTAAAGCTTCTATTGGGTCTCCTGCAGACTAGCCAGCTTGCCTTCAATGGAGGCTGTGATCAATTAGGCCTTGTCCAGCCAAGGCTTCAAGCTCACCTTCAACACTGCCTCTTTGTGTTGAGTTGCATCTACTTACTCCTTCAATGCCGTGACCTCCTGCAGCTTCGCGAGTATCTGTGTGAGGGAAATAGTACGCTCTATCCCGTTTACCTCATCATAGTGTTGCTGCAACTCTCGTACCTTTGTTTCCAGCCTTTGCACAGTAGGGTCTTCTTGTAGGCTAGTTATTACTTTGAACGACTATTCAAAAAGTGTTGTGTAGTCTGCCATGCACTTTCTACTACCTCTAATGCCTCTATTATAGCAGTCACTCATTGCTCCTTGAATTCTATTGGATTTGAAGGCTAGGCCCTCAGCTGCAATTCTTCAATTTGAAGGTTCAACTCTAGCTAAACCTTTGCCAATTCTGTGCGGGTGTCGCGCACCCCCGTAGCAAGTTTGTGAATGCACACATCTACCAGCTCATTCTCAGGAATGGCCAGATCCAGGACCATTTGTCATGCTTCCTCCATGACCTTAATCATGCATTGATTCATGTTAGTGAGTGTCATCATAGAGGCGATGGCAGAGTCTTGATGTATAACCATCTGAGTATTGTTAATCTTCTACTTGTTGATCACTTGCAAAGTACGTTGTTCATGGGCCCTCAGTTCTGCGATCACCCCATCCTGCAACAGGTCAAGTGCCTCGCCCTACCAAGTTTAGCCCTACTCCCTTGATTGCACTGATAGCGGGCATGTTAGCTTCGATCTTTGTCATCAGAACTCCATCTGGAAGCACATGGCTCTAGAGTCCTTCGCACACATCATCCCGACGACTTCTGAAGTACCAATGGCCGAACTTGTGGATGCAGCACCAGTCTGTGATGGCCGAATCTGTAGCTCTCATAGATTCATTTGAATGGACCCCAATGCCTGCTGCTTTTGTTGCTCAAAATGTTGTAGCACTTCCACAGTGGCACCCCGCACTATATCTCCAATGTCGTTCAGATCCCCCTCCATTAGGGTGATCGGGTCCATGGACATCTTGTTGGCCTTGGACTTCTTCTGCAGCCCTACTTTTTCTTGAACCCTTGGACACTTGATATAGAATGGAGGCATCTACAAGTCCACTCCTCCCTGCTGTATCTGATCTTCCTATTCTTCCTCTTCTTCTGGGGAGGGCGACTTCTCTTTGTGAGAGTTGCGCTCCTCTCCTCCTGTCTATCTGTATGTCTCCTATGTGGTAGTGCAGTCTTCCTTAGCCTTATCCTCAACTTGCTTTCTCCTTTTCTTAGCCAGCTGCTCCATCTTGAGCTTGGCTTCATCCTTATTCCAGCTGCGCAGCTGTCTTGCTGGATCCCATCGTTAAGTTTGAGGCAGTGTGCCATTCTGCTAGCTAGCTGTCAATAACCGCTTGAATTGCATCATCCATTGCCAAGTAGGCCAAGTCATACCACTTTTGCTCGGGCTCCTTCTGCACCCTTATGGTTACATGGTGGAAATCAGCCTTAAATTCTGTGTATGGCTATAATTTATCAAAGGAAGTAGGCAACAACCACGACTTGCGATTGATGGCCATGTGCATGTTCATCTCCATCAAGATCCAAAAGATCATGTTGTTCTTGATCCACTGAGGATCCTTAGTTTCCAATAGAAAATCATACTTCATGGCCTTAGGCAGGTCTGACATGATAGAGGGAAATTTGTTGTCTTCAGATAGCTCCTAGGCTACCAACACGATGGATAGTCAGAGCCACATACAGTGGAAGGTCTTGCTAAGATCCTACACCTCGCAGAAGTTCGTGAGGAACTCACAGCAAAGGTAGCACCCTAATTAAAATGAACCCCCTTTGCGCATTCATCCACTAGAGCTACAATGGGTGCTAGTACTTCATCAGAGCGACACTTCCGCATGAGCTTCCCTACCAATATCTATGTGGCCACTTTAACCATAGGGCTGGAAATACTTGTAAATACTTAGCCACATGGATTTTTTACTAATTCGAACTTCTTCTTCATGGCCTCTGCGAGGGCCAATTCACCCGCATTTCGGCCAAACATCATAGTTGGATTCTCCCATTAATATGGAAGCCTTGTGATCTTATGTATCAGTCGATCAGTGATGGGTATTAGCTCCTCTAGCCACAAACACCCATCATGTATCAAGCACAACAGCTGCTTGATTACCAGCAAGGTAATGAGTGTGCGATTGTAGTGGGGCACCCATAGCAGGTTGAGCAGGCCTACCTTATCCATGCCTTTGAGCCACTTCCATGGTTCCAACGTTGTCACCCCGATGGTCTTATGGAGGATGTGGTGCATCAGCTGGTTTGTCGCCAAGTGAGGGAATCACTCAGTGTCAGCTAAGTCATAGTCCTCCAATTTCAACATTGGAATCCGCCCCAAGCATGGTCCTTCAAAAACAATCTTTTTTGGTAGTAGAGGTGTGTATAAGGTGACCTTGCTCGCGTCAATGTCCTTAAGCACCTTGGCCTTTCCCCTATGTTGAGGGGCATACTTAGGAAATTTAGTAATGGGGTCAAATCCCTCAACTTCAACATCCTCCATTTCTATCCCAAGATCCTCATCGTCCATTGAGATATCCTCAATTTCTTCCTCCTCCAGTTCTAGGTTAATTTTTTTGCCCTTTTCTTGAGCGGTGGGCTTTTCCTTCGGTGGGTTTCTCCTAAGTGACGCATACACTAGTGGTGTCACAAGCTGCTTTCCTTTCTTTCCTTTCGCGCCTTCTTGGGTCTAGGTGGGCCTTGGTCTAAGCTACCGTGTTGAGTTGGGTATCTTTGCAACCTCCAAAGCAGTTCCCTCTACTTCCATAGCAACCTCTGGCATAGCCCCTTTGGTTGTCACTACTTCCCCAATATCTACGGTTTCTACTGATGTAGACATGATGTTATTCAATAGTTCTTGTATCTCCCTTGGTAGTTGCTCAAGTTCTGAACTCACTATTATAGCTTCAAAGAATTCATGGTTCATACACGTTTGAGAGCTCAAAATCTCAATGCCCAAAATGCCAAGTGTTCTTCGTTGGGTAGCCACATGTAATTTATAGGCCATTTTGAATTCAAATCAGACCGTTCCCCCCAAAATCAGCTCATTAATGCTTGATTAGCGGAATATTTTCAAGGATCTCGCCCATAAATTTTATCTTAAATGTTGCTCCCTACTCCATTTGGCTATTTTTTCATTGTCAAATCATGAACAATGACTTTAACAGTCACTTTCTAGCTGACCTATGTGGTTTTATCCTAGGTAGTGTAACCTTCTACACACTTGTGTGGTCTCCCTGACATGTCCTTGTTTTGCACAGTTTCTTCATCGTGGAGTTCCCCAACCCGAGCTGTGTAGTTTATAGTCCCGCACCTCCTTTTAGCTGCCTGGAGTGCTAAGACTGTGCTACCTTCATATAGTCACCTAGCTGAATCACCAGTGTATGGCTTCAATTGGCTTCCATTCACCTTTCATGGGAAGGGCTCCCCATTTAACTTAACCAACTAAACTGCTCCACCATTAGTAATCTCTTTGATGACATAGGGCCCTAGCTAGTGCATCCAAACGTTCCCTAGAGATTTATCGAACTTGCTGTCATATAGAAAAACTAGATCATTTACCTTGAAGGTGCGTAGTTTAATGTGCCAATCATGCCATGCCTTTTTGCGCTTCTTTTGAACTTGTTGATGAAATCTAGCGAGAAATTGGTCCTCCTCAAGCTTTGCTAGCTACGCTAGCCTCTCTTCCAAGGCTTCGTGGTGCTCCATTCCTGTGAGTGCCACTATGCATAGGCTAGGTACAATATATTTCATTGGCATCACATCTTCTATGTCATGCACAAGTCTAAAAAGTGTTTTCCCAATCAACTTTTTGCAAGTCGTTCTGTAGGCCCATAAGATTGCTGGTACGTGAAAATCCCAGTCACTTCTCTGAGCATTGCAGACCTTTGTTAGTGAATTCTCCAGTATCTTATTGAATGCTTCCACCATCCCATTGGCCTATGGGTGATAAGGCATGCTCTTTTGATGATACAACTAAGATTCTTCTGTCAACGCACTGATTGTTACATTAAGGAAGTGTGTACCGTGATCGCTCATCAAGATATTTGGATAGCCAAATCTTGTCAATACGTATTCAAAAAGAAACTTCACTATTTTCGCACTGATACAATCCTTCATAGGATTTTCCTCTGCCCACCTGGTCAAATACTCTGTCATGGTGATGATGTACCACACACCTGTTTTCTTTCCCAGATGTTAAATTGGTCCCACAAAGTCAATCACCCATTTCTCGAATGGTGGTAATGTCACCTGCGGTATCAATGATAGTTCATCCCTCCCGAATGGCTTGCCAGTCCTTTGACATGTGTCACAGGCCCTACAATATGCTTTCACGTCCTTATGCAGAGTTGGCCACCACAATCTAGCACACAAAACCTTCTGTGTTGCCGCTTTTCCTGCACAATGTCCTCCTGCAGCTCCTCCATGAGCCTCCGTGAGGATGCTGCTTTGCTCAAAGTCAAGTACATAGCGTTGCAATATTTCGTCCAACCCAATTTTGCACAAATGTCCTACAATGACAGAGAAGTTTGCTGCACACACTACTAACTCCTTCTTATGCTGGCTTGTATACTCTTCTGGAGCAGTCCCCATTGTCAGGAATTGTATGATATCTTCAAAGTGACTGTCGGTGATGTGTACCACAAAGAGTTGCGTGTTAGGCAGTCCTTCCTCCAAATTAGTGGGCTCCTCTCCTGTTTCGATGCTTGACAGATGCTCTAGTCCTACATTCAACTATCTAGGCTTTACAATAACTTCGAAATCATACTCCTAGAATAATAACAACCATCTGTAGATCTTTGTCCCAAACACAGGCTTATTAACCAGGCATTTTAATGCAAAATGATTTGTATACATCTTAAAATGTCCACCCAGCAAATAGTGCCTGAAATTTTGGAGTGCATATACCATGGCTAGTCCTTTGTGCTCTGTAGTGGAATAGTTCTTCTCAGCCTTAGATAGCTTCCTGCTCGTGAATTCTATAGGATGGTCCAATTCTCCTTCTCTCGCCTATGTTAGCACAACACCTGGCATGATAGACGAGGTGTCCATGTGCACGTGGAATTCCTTCTTCTTGTCCAGAAAGACTAGGATTGGCATAGTGACCATTTTCTCTTTTAGCACATCCAAGCTCTTCTGGCATTCATCACTCCAATAGAACGTAGCATCCATTTTCAACAACTTCTTCATGAGTGCATTGATCTTGGCATAGCTCTTAAATAACTTCCTATAGTATCCAGTATGCCCCAGGGTTGTGCACAACTGTTTCACATTCCTTGGCTCCTCCAAGTTGATTATCACAACGATCTTTGCGGGGTCTACCATCAATCCCTGTCTACACACCACATGCGCTAGCAGTATCCCAAAATGGACACAAAATAGACACTTCTTCAGATTGAGCACAATCTAGTATCATCGACATGTATCTAACATTAAGCGCACACTTGCCACATGACGCTTGACCAATCCAAACACTGTCGAATCATCAAAGTACACCTCCAGGAACTTATGAATGAAGTCTTTGAATGCCGCAATGACTACATGAAAAAATATTGTTGGCACATTCTTCAGCCCAAAAGGCATTATAGTATACTGAAAAAATCCATGTTCCATCATAAAGGTTGTCTTGCTTCTATCTTCAAGCGTGATTTGATCTGATGATACCCAAAGAACCCATCAGTGAAAGAGTATGCTTCTTGGTCGCCTACATTATCCAGGACTTCGTCAATGCATGGGGTTGGGAAGGGGTCATGCACCTGTTGTGGCCAACAACAACCCCCCCCCTTTTTTTCATTTAACTATCTACCCAAAATACTAAATGAATTGGGGACCCCTAGTATAATTTTGAGAAAAAAAATCAAATTTTCCTTCTTCAAAATAAAGATACCCTCGTAGGCTTAAAAGCAGTCTTTCCAATATTTTCACCTAAGTCTACGATGGGGAAAAGGTATTTTAAGAAATTGAATTAATGCGCAAGGCCCCCCAATGATTAAGCCTAATGTCATGTCACAATAAGTAGTGTCCATAAGGAAAAACCTCAAAATCTGCCGATCTGCGATAACGCTGATTGCAAGATTGCACATCGCAGAAATGAAATGGCAATACTTAACAAACATCAAACTCCCATGACCTGCGATGTTGCAACCTGCGATATTGCGATCACCGCAATGACACATTCTGCGATCTGGCGATTTGCGATAAGCGCGCCTTGCGATGGCACGATCTTCGATAGAGCATAAAGCGAATCATGAATCATTTAATCGCAAATCCTTCGGGAAGGCCATTCAAAGATAGACCACTTACCATAATCTGATTTCAAATCATGCACTTTTAATGATAGTAAGTGGGTTAGTTGTCAGTTATTTAATGAAGTAAAGACGTGTGCTTTGCTGAAGAATTGTTTCACGTAAGGTGGCATATTTAGTATATCGGTTGCATTTAAAACTCTCCCATCACCTTTCTCAATCAGCCATTTCCACCTCGCTTGTAATCTATAGGAACTAGGAGATAAGAACATTCAAAAAGCCGAACGCAGAAGAAAATGGGAAAGAAGAATAATGCCCAAGGCTCCGAGGCAAAGGAAAAGGCAAAGGAGATGGCGCCCTTGTACACAGACACTGCATGCAACAGGGACGTAGGAATTTCAACCTGGGAAGGCATGTATAGGCTGCTGGAGGAGGAAAATCCCAGAGTAATGAAGGTCGATAGCGCCGCGGGATCGCCAAACTCTTCCGAGGCATCCTTAGAACAGCTGGCTTGTTCATTTCTCCATCGAATAGTAGCTAGACCCAAGATATTGTCGTATACAGATATGATCAAATGGATACTCGACAATGCAGAGTTACAAGGTAGACAATTCAAGGCTCCAGGGCATGGGCTCATAGGATAATTCGCTGTGCAAGACTTAAAGCTTATGTATCATCTTCCGGAGCCTCAGATGACCTACAACACACAATTTGTCCAGAAATTTGCAGCAGAGAACCCAAACCTGGCAGAAACCACTAAAGAATGGACCAGAAGAGAGGAGCCACTAAAAAAGGATAAAAATGGTAAGTATAGCACAAGTTCTCTCACCTCTCCATATTGTTTTGCTGTAGCCATGCTGTGCAGGCTGTTTGGGATGCCAGACATAAATAAATTTTCATCTGAATGGCTACCACTCATAGAAGCTGCCATGAATGCCGATCTCATGGATTGGGCCAAAATATTTTCTGATAATTTGTTCACTGCTGTCACGAATTACCGTTCTAAAAGATCCTCGTCACAAAGGGTCTATCGTCCTTTTTATCTATCTGCTTACATTATGGATTCTATTCGCTATGTATCTAAATTTCCAACTATGGGTTGGAAATGGACTACCCAGGACCCGTCGCCTATTCATGCTTACCACAAAGTATTATGGAATTCACAGTTTCCCCTCACTTCTATCAGATTTGCCACGGGCTCATTTTACCCTATATAGGATGATGTATGGTGAAGAACCCCCGAGGTGTTCACCCGAAGCGCAAATAAACATCATCCCCATCGCAAGATGGTTCGAGGAAGAATGGTTCACTTATATTAGAGTGTTTGGGAGCACTGTACCTCCACACGTCTTACCTCTGTATGTCCCCAACAAGCTTTTGGCTAGGGAATTTGCCTATCAAACTTGCTCGGAAGGCGGCCTAACCAAAGAGTTAAAAGACAAGAAGAAGGCCATATGGCCTCAGTTTCTTGTAGCTTGTGGGGCCTTCTCATTATTCGATGTAGGACATGCTTTTGCTGAAGTAGGGAATGTGACATCCCTACAATTATTTAAATTCCCCGCTCAACCTTTTGACCTAAATAATGTTGCCCATGATTTCACTATAAGTGTCAGAATAAAAGTGTTCACTGGAAAGAAAGATTTATTTGATGACTTGTTTCAAAATAAAAGTTCATTCCAGGAAGTCTTGCGAGAAGCTAAGTCGAGGTTATCCCCAGATGACCTCGAAATATTTTTGTTATTCAGAGAAAGAACGCTAGCCAGCATTCCTCTAGAAAAACTGCAACCGCTCGCTAGAGAGCCTACTCCAAGTGTCAGCCTCAGCGGAAACTCCAGTTCTTCCAAATCCAAATCTGATGCTGTTCAAGGAACACCCGAACATTCTAAAAAGTCTACAAGCAACCAAGGGAAAGTCGGAGAAGCAGCCAAGGATACTTCTCAGTCAAGTGCTATGTCACAACTGCAAGTTATCGCTTCCTCACCAAGAGATGTCCCTCCTCCTGTCACTACATCGTCACTCGTCACAACAGAGCTCGATAAAGAGTGGGAAAACTTTAACGAGCTAATCAACCTTGAAGGGCAAGTCCCAAGAACACCTGTAAGCGATGCGCAGGTAACACAGGAAATGGTTTCAACCATGGTCAGTAGTGTCTCAGAAGCAGAACACAGTCATATCGCTCCGCCTTCTGAGCTCCTACTTAGTGTAGAGGAAATTCCCCCACTAGACGTGTTCTATAGTCCTCAACATAAAGCAGTGGTGAGGAGACAAAGAAAGAAGAGAAAGCTGGAGAATACGCTTTCATAGGATGCCAAACATTTAGACATCTTATGGAAAGACCCTAACAGTAATCCGAAAGAAAATCTCACGAAGCTATCTCAAATCGCAAGAGCGTACGCTTCTGCGACTATCGACAAAGCGTCGGAAGTTCAGCAACTGTTGAGGGAGCAAGAAAACCATATACAACTAATGCAACAACAGCTGCAATAGGCCAATGCCAACAATGAAGTGTCCAAACAACTCGAGAAACTACAAGAAGATTTTCAGCAAATGCAGATAAGCTATCAGAAAAGCCTGGACAAAAAAGGAAAGCAGTTGCAAGCTTTACAAGAAATACATAAGGACGAGCCCAAGCTTTCCAAATTCGTTTCAGAGTCTACTAGTTTAAATGAGCAACTTCTGCAACAACATGAAGAGTTGGGATGAAAAATATCGCAGTGGAGTCACTATTGCGAGCTGAGTGACAAACTCACCAATCAAGTGACAGACCTGCAAAGTGACTACGACCAGGTTGACAGACGAGTGACAGAGTATATAGCTTGGCAGAATGGAGAGGAAGGGAAGAGAGCAAATGCACCCAGAATAAACGAAAGCCATAAAGAATTGCTCTTCAACAAATGGTATGATCAAATCAAGTAGGCAGAACAGGCGGCAGAGGCAGCGGCGACACAGGCAAGTGTTCTTATAGGCTATGTAAATGAAAATTTACACAGAGCCAACTTAATCACAGAAACCACCCCGGGATACCTACTAAACAAGTCACGAATAGAGGCAGAATGGAAAGAGAGACGCAGGAAAAGGGAAAAGCGATCCAAGCTTTGAACAGGTTGAATTGGGAGTGTTATTGGGCATACTTAGTCAAGCCACATAGTCAATGGATGACTGTGAAATGCATCACAAACTTAGCAGAGAAAGTAGTGCCAGCTCTCATAGATTCCATTTTCACAGCCCAGCTCAGCGCAAAAGTCGGCCAACCTACTCTTCTCAAATCCATGCTAAACATTTGCAGTTTCAAAGACCAGATCCAGAAATAACTTATTTTTAGTAGTTTGATGTTTCTTTTTGTTTAGATTAGAAAAAGGACGGTCATTTGAGAACCGTATCCTACAATGTTGTAAAAAAACTATTATTAGATTTAGGAAGTAGTATTTTAACCCTTCTCATGCATTTAGAGAAGGGTCCGGAGATTTGTCAAAAACTTGATCCTCAGAGCATGCACTTCTGCACCCTCAGAGGAGGTTTTGATGAATGGATGGATCGAAATTTATTTTTACTTGCATTTTGATATCTGCTACTAATGTTTCACTTTTGTACTCTTGGTAGATTTTAGAACAAGTAGAAATAGATTGTTTTGCTTGAAGCTTATGGGTAGAACTAGTCATAAATGGTACTTTTATCTCTTGGAAATGTCTGCTTATACTCTTTAAGTAATTTATAGTTTCAGTTGTTTATATGTTACTGCATGAATATATGGGTTATCATTTGGCACTTTTGTACGGTGGAGTCATATTGTTTATGTGTGACATATGAATGGCTTATTATGCGATATGTTGTTCACAACTGTTTTGCCTAACTTCTTATGCAAAGTAGTTTATCTCAAATGGTTTCTTTTCTCATGATAGCTGAATGATCTTTATTACCAGTTATTATTCGAAATCTTTTTAGATCGAATAATGGAAGATATACAATCCCAGGTTAGAATAGATTCGATTTGTTGCTTCTCATTAGATACAATAGCATAGAGTAAAGTTAAAGAATCTGATTTAGATTAGCTTTAAAATACTCTCAGATCAGCATAGTTCAACTCTATACACACACACACACCCAAGATCGGGAAACTGGTCCCGTTATCCCCAGTCGGACCCGGTATACCAAACAGATAAGGAGCTGCCAACCAAGGTCCGGACCGGGTGGGTATCCCCCTTGTTGTCAACCCGATTTTCGAGGCTTCAACAACACCCAAGCATCATTTAGCTTCTAGAGATCCACACATATCTATATTTCTTCTTTCAGTTTCTTTTCCCGAACCACTATTGGGCTTACCTAATCAGATTCTTCTACTGGTTCAATAATTCCTGCTGTGAGCATCTTATCCAACTCACCGTGAACCCTTTCTTTATACTTAGGATTAATGTGGTAAGGTCTTTGTTTTACAGGCTTCGTGTTTAGTTTCAAGGTGATATTCATGGCACCCAGGTCTCCTATTATCCCCTTTAGATCAGAAAACTTTGTGGGGAACAAATCCTGATATTCGTAGACGAGCTCAGTGACGTTGTCTATTATTGCATCATCCCAATAATCCCCAATCTTTGCAAATTTTGATTCCGCCTCTATGCCAGTGTTGACTTGCCTACTTTTCAGCAACATTACTATGTCAAGATCCTCTATCTACGGACCTTCAACCTCGCAGTGACCTTCATTTTATGGAATATTAACTTTTCAGGGATCCTCATCTTCTTCTTCAACGGTCACGTTATAGAATTCTATTGCATGGCTCAATTCGGTAGTCCAATTGGGTTGGATCAGGTGTTGGGCATAGAATCACCCCAAGGCATGTTTTTGGGCTCAAATCCCAAGTTTTTACTTAATCTTGTTGTAAAGACTCCTCGAATTGTGGGCGCGGAGTGTGAAATGTATGATAGAGTCATAGGGTTGTCCGCCCTAGTCTTGTAATGTAATTTCGGCCTACCCATGGTCCACGGACCATGGGATTGTATAAATAGAGGGAGGCTCTAAGAGTAAAAGAACTAACCAGGTAATAGGCAGTGAGGTAGAAGAACAGAGAAAGAGTCTAGCTGTGTCTGGGGTCGTAGAGTAGGAGAAGGCTTTGCAGCTGAGTGTGAAGAGGCCTGGTTGTCCGTAGCTGAGTGCGCGAACCCCTGTAGCTGAGTGCACAGGGTGGAGTTGAGTCTGTAACTGAGAAAGAAAATAATAAAGAGAAGTTTTCTCTTAATTCTGTATATTTGTTCTTGGGTTATTACATGTTTGATATAAATTTCAAGTATACAATTTATTTACTGCACGCACCTGTATGAATGATTATTATTGCTACGTATAAATTAAATCATGCTTAATCAAACTAACAGTGGAATACTAGTAAAGGCTTAAGTTATAACAATGTTCAGTCCTCGAGTAAGGTTGTGCGAAGGTAGCATCTCAGGCTGTGAGGTATGAGTAAGTGCATGTAGCGACGTGCGCATAGGGTCGAACTGCGGACCACTTGAACTTATCAGACATCTCCTTGGTGTGAAAACCTGGTTCTAGCACCCTCCCATACTACTTCGGGTGAGACCTCAGCCCATGCTCTGCGAACTGTTGCCAAAAGGGCCAGTAGTACTGGGATTTGTTTGGCTAAATCACCTCTGAACCTGGGTCTGGCCCTAACAAGCCAACAAATGGTTCCATTTACGGGACCAGGATCTGCATAAGAGCTGTTTGATGTTGTGTCACTAGAATCTGACAAAGAAAGAAATTGAAGAGTGGTTGGATAGAAAGATTCACGAGTTCGCGGTGCAGGCAAACAGGAACCTATGAGTATTGAAGGAAAAATTGTTAGAGCGCTACTTATATACACAAATTCATGAAATTTTCTTTGCATCCTTCCCCTCTAAGTTGTACGAGTGGATCGTGAAGCTAGAAGATAATCAAGGAAGGTGTAGGCTTGACAAACCAATTGTGTGGACTCCAAAGTTGGTGTGTAGACTAGAAACCTCAGAAGATAAGATCGTGCACACTGTGGACCATTGTCTCGATCAAATTATTGGAGGGTTTATCACTAAGTTCATGGTAGATACTTCAGTCAGCTACAACGAGGCACAAAGATGCTTCCTCAAAGGGCCACAAGGTAAGTACGTTAAATATTTGAACACTTGGATTAAAATGATACTGTGTGAAAAGCGGGTTATGCGAATAAATTGATGTTTGGGGCTATGCAAAGTGGGAGGATCTATAGGAACGAAGGTAGCGCAGAGATAGAAACTAGCCCCTTGATTTCACCTCGGTGAGAAAGCGAGGAAGAGCTCGCGAAGGTTTCACCAAGAAGTGCGATCAGTCTAATAAGGCAACGAATTCTACGCATACCACCCCCACATACACCACCACTAGTTTCACACTCTTCACCCCCACTTTCATCCACACCTCCTTCGCCACCACCATAGTTCAATATGAAGATCACAATAAAGTTTCGAGTGTTCAAAGGAGTAAGAAACAAAGATCCAGACCAATTTTTGTTCGTGGTAAAGGTTGTATGGGGAGCGGAAGGAGTCATGGATGAAAACATAAAGAAGGCAACGCTGGTAAGTGCGTTGTAGGATTGCGCATTGACATGGTACATAAGAATTCCAATGAAAATCCAAACGTAGGGATCTTTGATATCCAAGCTATGCTAAATAGGGAATTTAGCAGGCCAAAATCGGAGACACAATCGATTATCGGGTTTAAGGAAATTGCGATGCTTCCAGGCGAGACCTCCTGGGAGCTGGATCAGAGACTGAAGGGTATGATTCATGAAGCCAACATGACCTTGATGGATGGGCAGCACTGCTCATGGTTTGTAGCCTTACTAACGCCGCATCTAAGGACTACGTTGTCACAACATAAGCTATCCACTCAGGTCGAAGCTTTGGAGATTGCAATGAGATTGCACAAGACCCTGATACAAGATCCTAGTCTGGGAGTGCAATAGATCCACGCGCAGTTTAAAAATATGTGTCTGGAGATGCAGAGTTTGAAGTAAGACAAGACAACTTGCTTAGAAGTACGCGAGGAGGTATGGTGCATAAAGTGCAAAGGCCATGGACATGACAAGGACCATTGTCTAGTTTTCGCGATCTATTTGGCGAGAGGAGGATCAATGCCATTGAGACCAGAGGCACAAGTAGGACCGAGCATGACACTTGCATTATGGTGCACGATTTGTCAGATAGGAGGGAATCATGCTACAAATAACTTCCACCTATTACAGAAGTATACGCAGACATCCCAACAATTGTTCTATAACTTTTGCAGATCAGTAGGCCATGATGGGAGCACCTCTAGAAGTTATGAACTGATGATGGATTAGACTCCTACCTACAAAGTTCAAGCCAAAATGTGAGCCCTTGATCAAAATGCTGGGATGGCACACATTGGATTTCAGGGGCACAGACGACGTCAAGGTGGAACGAGACCAAGAAGGGTTCACAGACAGCTGATTTGTTACAATTGTGGAGGGCTAGGGCATTATGCCCATGATTTTACAAATCCGACGAGAGCATCATGTTTATATTGTACCTAGTTTGATCATGGCATGGAGGATTGCCCCACACTGATAGCAACATTGCACAATAAAGGAACACTCTAGCCTCCCTCAACTCAAAACTTGCAAATGATGAGGTTTGAGCTGCGCAAAGAGGACTCAAATGTAAACATCATGCTCTGAAGCGGTATCATGACAAGAGATGACAAGGGAAAGAAACTCGAAGAAAGTGCCTAGGTTCACAAGGCTCCAACAAGGGAACCAGAGTTCGATTTGGATCACGTGAAGGAGACATTCATGGAAGCTAAGAAGCGCTTCACAGATGCCTCCACTTTAGGTAGTAAAGACAGACTAGAACTAGATATGGACCCATCGATGCTCACTACCTTTCTGGAGACATGCATGAATTTTTTGCGCAATAGCAAGATTGTGAAGGGACTGCAAGAACTCATCACTAGGTGCGCTAGGTCAGGAGAACCATATGTAGTCCGGAAGCTCGGGAAGCACACAACGTGAACGAGAAGGGAAATGAGATTGACTATGCACATTGGGGAATATGAAATGGATCAAGTGATTTTGGATTTATGATCGGACGTAAACATCTTGCCAAAGCAGACATGGGAGCATATAGGCATGCCCATATTGCAATGGTATCTTATTCAATTGCAAATGGTGAACCAGAAAAAGATCCTACTGATGGGAAGATTGCAGGAAATAACGGTAGATATCAAAGGTGCGAGTGTGCTTATAGATTTCAAAGTGATAGAGATTGTCGATGATAGCAATCCCTATCCCACGCTACTATGAATATATTGGGCCACTGATATGAATGGAGTAATAAATCTAAAGAAGCACAAGATTATTTTTGAGAAACATTCACTAAGCGTAGTGGTACCTTTAGACCCTATGGATGGATCACTCTTCATAGAGCTAGTGATGATGATCTAGACTGTATCTACAAGATAATTGCTTGGGAGAAGGGCTGGGTGATTCCAACAACGGATGGTAGGATTTTGTGAGAGCACAAAAGCTTCTACACATTATATTCGGATGAGGAAATAGAATGATGGCAGAACTAGTTACACGAGGTAACCACGCTCATTTGCAACATGATAGTAAGATCACTACGCTACGTGACAATAGAGGTAAGAGATCTGACTATGTATGACAAGTTAAGTGAAGTGGATGATTTCTTGACCAAATTTGAAAGAGAGGTGTTGGAATAGTAGCGTTTCGATGCTTTAAAATGGGTACTACATGCTACACCCGCAAGGTGGTGGGGTACGCACTAGTGGAATTTTAAGGACTGATGGAGATGTAGAAGGATGATGTGCCTACACTTTGGGAAATAGTAGATGCAGCTAGCAGACAGGTATGATGGACGGGATGATCCATGTGCATGCCTCACGAAATGGACCAATTTCTACAGGGAAGAGCCACAACTTGAATGGGTGCATTTGTTCTGTCATACCCTAGATGTCATACCCATGAATTGGTATATTGAGATGGAGCTCTGCCATGGCATGAGCAAATGGGATATCTTGTGCGAAGGATTCTTGTTAACCTTCAAGTTTAAATATCGTTGGTGGGATATTGTTGATGACGCGCTACAAGCAGTAAAAGCAACTACCTTCAAACTACCCCAGGAACCATTGGAAGTGCTTCAGCCGGAATGGGCGACCTAGCTGAGTTGCACGCTGGAGTGTTACAACATAAATCTTGAGGAGGATGATGAGGATCCATGGAAAATTAACATTCCAGAAACTAAAGGCTGCCACGAGGTTCTAGGACCCTTGATTGAAGATCCTGACATCACCATGCTACTAAAAACGAAGCAGGTAGACATTGGGACGGACATGGAACCAAAGTATGCAATGCTCGGTGACTATTGGGATGATTCCACGGTGGATAACATCGCTGAGTTACTCTGCGAATACCAAGACTTATTCCTGACCAAGATTATGGACTTAAAGGGATCATTGGTGACTTAGGGATGATGAAGATCACCCTCAAACTAGATGCGAAGCCAGTTAAGCAAAGTCCTTACCGCTTGAATCCAAAGTATAAGGAAAAGGTTCGCGTAGAACTAGACAGGATGCTCGCAGCTGGAGTTATTGAGCCAGTGGAAGAATCCGACTGGGTGAGCCTTATGGTAGTACAGGAGAAAACGCAGAAGGGCAAGATAAGAGTATGCGTGGACCTTAGGAAGTTGAATGATGCCTATGTACATGACCCATTCCTGTCGCCGTTCACAGAGGAAGTATTGGAAAATGTTGGAGGGAAAGAAGCTTACTCTTTCACGAACGGGTTCTTAGGGTACCACTACATAAACATCACACTAGAAGATAGGAGCAAGATGACCTTTGCGATGGAATAGGGATGCTTTCAATACACCGTTATGCTGTCTGGCTTGAAGAATGCGCCAACCATAGTTTCGCGCATCATTGTTGCCACATTCAAAGAATACATCCACAAGTTCCTGGAGGTCTATTTGGATGATTGGATTGTCTTCGGATTGGTTAAAAACCATGTAGCAAGCTTACGTTTGATGCTGGATACTTGCTGACAACACCAGATTGCACTGAACCTTAAGAAGTGCACATTCTTCGTTCCCTTTGGGAACTTGTTGGGACATGCGGTCTGCAAAACGGGGCTAATGGTGGACCTCTCAAATATTGCAGTGATTCTAAATTTGGAAGCACCGCAAAGTGTTAAACAGCTACGTGCTACCTTGGGACACATAGGGTACTACAGGAAGTTCATCAAAATCTATGCTCAATTCACCATGTTGATAGAGAAACTATTGAAAAAGGATGTCACATTTTGCTGGAATGATGATTGCATGAAGAGCCTAGATGTCTTAAAGGGGAAATTGGCCTCCGCTCCAATCCTGGTCTTCCCAAAATGGGATGTGGAGTTTCATGTCCATGTTGATGCATCATGTATTGCACTGGGAGAAGTGCTCACACAGGAGGGCAGAGAAGGCTTGGATATTCCTATCGCATTTGCAAGTCGTAGATTGTCCAAAGCCAAGAAGAACTATTCCACAACTGAGCATGAGGGGTTGGCGATGGTTTATGCGCTCCAAAAATACCGACACTATTCGATAGGAGGACATTTCAAGATGTATATAGGCCATTCCGCGCTAAAGTACTTGTTCAATAAGCTTGTGTTGGGGGGCCACATATGTAGGTGGCTCTTATTGTTCCAAGAATATGACTTTGAGTTCGTGGTAAAACTTAGACGCCTGAACGCAGGACCAGATCACTTGTCGCGTATTAAGACAGGTAAGGAACCTACTAGTTTGGAGGAAGGATTACTCGATGCACAGCTCTTTGCGGTGCACATCACGGATGGGAACTTCGAAGATATAATCCACTTTCTAACAATAAGGACTGTGCCAAAGGAATACTCCATCCAATAGAAGAAGGAATTGGTGGTGTGTGCAATGGATTTTTCTGTCATTGCAGGGCACTTATACAAAATGGAAATGATGAGATATTGCGAAGATATGTACCTGAATTTGAACGAAGTTAGATCCTCATGGAAGCACATGGGGGCGTTGTAGGAGGACACTATGTAGGATGCACAACTACAAAAAATATTCTTCGCGTAGGGTTGTGGTGGCCAACCCTTCACCAGGATTCAAAAGCACACTGTAAGGCCTACGATATATGTCAAAGGACTAGAAAACCATCACAGAGGGACAAGATGTCGTTGAATCCACAAATGACACTGCAACCGTTCAAGAAATGGGCAACTGACTTTGTGGGACCTATCAAATCTTAGAGAAAGATGGGCGCACACTACATCATCACTGCGATGGAGTACCTGACACAATGGGCAATAGCATAGCTGGTCAAAGACTGCATGATCGCCTTGATTGCAAAGTTTTTGTTTGAAAATGTGTTGACCCAATTTAGCTGTTCGAAAATCTTAATGAGTGATCGCGGAATACATTTCCTAAACGAAACCATCAGTGCGCTCATAGAAGAATTCCAGGTGTATCATCATAAAAGTACACCATATCACCTACAAGCCAATGGGACTATAGAAGCATTCAAAAAAATACTAGAGAATGCATTGACCAAAGTGTGTAATGCGCAGCAAAGTGATTGGGACCTATGCGTACCTGCATTATTATGGGCTTACAGGACAACGTGCAAGAAACTGACAAGACAAACACCTTTCCAGTTAGTTTATGGCGTGGAAGCTGTCATGCCGATGGAATATATCATACCTAGTCTACGCATAGTAGCACTCACAGGGATGATGGACCGCAAAGCTCTGGAGAAAAGTCTCATGCAATTGGAAGAACTTGAGGAGGAACGGTTCTTGGCTAGTTTTCATCAGCAGGTACAAAAGCAGAGTGAAAAGGCCTGACACAATCATCATATTAAGATGCACACCTTCAAGGTAAACGACTTAGTGCTGCAGTATGATAGTAAGTTTGAAACAATTCCTGGAAAATTCAGAATGCATTGGTTGGGACCATACGTGGTTAAGGACGTCATAGACAGAGGCGTGGTCCAACTAGTCAAACTAAATGGAGAACCCTAGCAAAGTGAATAGTAGCCACTTGGAGCCCTACACAAGTGGGCCGGCCGAAGCACAATCTTCACGTTTTGAGGAGCGGGACAAAGGCATGGGACCATAAAAATATGTAGCAAATACCAGTACAGATGTATGGAAACAATTCAGACATAGAAGTGTCAGAACAACGAATGCAGCAGATTCAACAAGCAGTAGCTCAGTACACTGCTGACCTTAGTACGGTTCGGGAATAGTTGGAGGGACTCCGTGCCAAGTTCACCGCGTTGAAACAGTGACTTTAGGATGAGTCACGATGTTTATGTTGGGGGCTTTTTGGGAATGGAAACCCCCCAAGGCATGTTTTGGGGCTCAAAGCCCAAGTTTTGACTTAATCTTGTTGTAAAGACTGTGAATTACAGGCGCAGAGCGTGAAATGTATGATAGAGTCATAGGGTTGTCCGCCCTAGTCTTGTAATGTAATGTCGGCCTAGCCATGATATGCGGACCATGGGATTGTATAAATAGAGCGAGGCTCTAAGAGTAAAATAACTAACTAGGAAATAGGCAGTGAAGTAGAAGAACAGAGCAAGAATCTAAGTGTCTTTGGGGTTGTAGAGTAGGAGAAGGCTCTACAGCTGAGTGCACAGACCTTTGTAGTTGAGTGTGCAAGGTGGAGTTGAGTCTGTAACCGAGGAAGAAAATAATAAAGAGAAGTTTTATCTTAATTTGTGTATATGTTCTTGGGTTATTACATGTTTGATATAAATTGCAAGTATACTATTTATATACTAAGTGCACCTGTATGCTGATTATTATTGCTACATATAACTTAAAGCGTACAAGTAAGCTAAGTTAATCAAACTAATAGTGGAATACTAGTAAAGGCTTGGGTAATAACATTGCTCAACCCTCGAGTAAGGTTGCACGAAGGAAACATCTCAGGCTGTGAGGTACGGGCAAGTGTGCGTAGCGATGTGCCCGTAGGGTTGAACCACATACCACTTGAACTCATCAGACATCTCCAGGGTGTGGAAACTTGGTTCTAGCACCCTGCCATACTACTTTGGGTGAGACCTTAGCCTGCACTCCATGGACTATTGCCGAAAGGGCCAGTAGTACTGGGATTTGTTTGGCTAAATCACCTCTAAACCTGGGTTAGGCCCCAACAAGCCAACATCAGTTCCAAAGGATCTTTTGGAATTGATAGTATTGTGTCAATACAATCAAACCCATCCTCAAAACTAAACATCATTAAAAATCCCTGGTACAGGATCTCCCATTCTTCAGTGCCATGTCGAAGCTCGGTTTCCAAATACCAATTCATTGGTATGACACCTAGGGTATGACAAAATAGATGCACCCATTCAGGCTGGGGCTCCGGGCTATAAGCCTTGTTCCATTTAGTTATTTGATTGCACGAGTCATATCTTCCATCATAATTATTTTTCATCCGCACTTTTGGCTACCCAAAACATTTTCTCATTATCATCTTGCAGTTGCACCAATCACTAAAACTGTCCTTGTGCCTACCCCACCATCTTGTAAGCGTAGTGCGCAGTACCCAGTCCAAGGCATGGAAGTGAAGTTTCTCCAATTCTTCTCTTTCAAATGCATCCAAAAATCAATCAACATCGGTTAGCCCATCATAATGAGGCAGATCCCTGACTTTGGATAACATACAATGCAACGACTTGGTCATCATATTACAACGCAGTGTCGAAACTTCATGTAGTCGGTTTGCCAATGATCCAATTCTTCATCTGAATCTAATGTGTAGGAGCTTTCACGATCCCATTTAATGCATCCATCCACTATCAGATTCACCCAATCCTAGTCTCACACCATTATCTTGTAAATCTGGTTCAGATCATCATTGCTTTCATAATCCTAGACTGGTTCTGTATAACACGGTCCCTCCTTGGGATCTAGTGGCACCACTACATGGAGCGGCTTGTTTTCAAATATCATCTTTTGTTTCTTCAAGTTGATTACCTCATTCATGTCAGTGGCCCAATTGATTCCAAGGAGCACAAGGTAGGGATTGCTATCATCCACAATCTCTATTACCTTAAAATCTTCCAGTGTGCTTCTGTCCTCGATGTCAACTGTGACCCCTTGCAGCCTCCCCATCGGGATAATTTTCTATTGATTCACCATTCTTAACTATATTAGATACCACTAGAGCTCAGGCCTCCACATTATTTCCTAGGTCTATTTTGGAAAAACATTCACGTCCTTGCCTTGTGCTTACCAAGCTTCCTGATCATGCGTAGTTTACTAGTAGCACCATCCTTACCAGCGCACTAATTGATAAGTTCCTGCAGGCCCTTCACAGCCTTACTGTCACGAAGCAGCTTCATGCAGGCCTCTAAGAACATGGTAATCATGGATGGGTCCATTTCTTCAACTAGTTTCACCTGACTTCCGGAGGTAGAGGCCTCAATGAAGCTTTTCTTTGCTTCCATAAATGTTTCTTTTGTGCACTCCAAATCAAACCCAATCTCCTTTTCTAGTGCTTTGCAGACCCATTCATCTTCTGTAGGCTGCTTCCCTTTATCCTCCCTAGTCGTGGTTCTACTCCACAACATAATGTTTACCTTAGGGTCTTCCTTGTGGGGCTCAACCCTCATCATCTGGAGGTTTTGCGTTGACTGCAGAGGATGCACCCCCTTTTCGTGAATCTTAGCCAACAATATTGGGCAATCCTCAGTTGCATGGTCAAACTTAGTACAGTAGTGGCATGACAATCGTGTCGGATTCAGATAGTCCCTCACATAGTGTCTTGGGCCTTCGCAATTGTAGCAAACCAGTTGTCCTTGGCCTCTCTCAAGCCTTCCTCCACCTCAGCCTTGACCGTGCCCCTGATACTCACCTCGCGTTCCCCCAACGCCATGGTCTGGAGGCCTCGGTTCTGTTTGCACTCTGTATGGGGGTGTCCTATCCGTCATCAATTCGTAACTTCAACAATTGTGCTTGTCATGGCCTACTGATTGACATAAATTTCATAACATTTGTTGTGGTGTTTTTACAAATTTCGATAGCAAATGGCAATAATCAATTGTATGTTTCCTTTCTACCTAACATATAGCACACCATAGTGCAGGACTTGCACTTGGACCTGCCACAGCCTCCGGTCATAGAGGCATTGATCCTCCTGCTGCAACATAGTTCATGAAAATTGGGTAGTGATCCTTGTCATTCCCCTGACCCTTGCATTTTATGCACCACACTTCTTCGTGCGCCTCTGGCCGAGCAGTTTTGTCCTGCTTTAGACTTTGCATTTCGAGACAAAGGTTTTGCATCTGTGCATGAATTTTCTAAACCCCCATATTCAGATCTAGCATCGACATTTCATGTAGTCTCATTGCAATCTCCAAGGCTTCTGCCTATGTTGTAATCTTCTGTTGTGACAGTGCAACCCTTAGGTGAGGCAGGAGCAAAGCCACGAACCATTTGCGGTGCTTCCCATCTATCAAATTCAGATTAGCTTCACAGATTTTACACTTCAACCTCTGATCTAAATCCCAAGGGGTCTCACCTAGTTTCATTGTGATTTCCTTGAATCACACAATCGACTGCACTTTAGACTTAGGCCTACTGAATTGTTTAATCAATGTGGTTTGGATCTTGCTAGCGTAGTTGCCTAGTTATCATTAGAGTACTTGATGTACCAAGTTAGTGTGTGATCCTGCAAAGCACTAACCAATGCTACCTTCTTCATGTGATCATCTGTGATGCCCTCAGCTTCCCATATAGCCTTTATGATGAACCAAAATTGGTCCGGGTCCTCATTCCCTATGCCCTTGAATATAGGTAGTTTTACAGAGTTTTCCATATTGAACAGTAGAGGTGGTGGTGGTGTGGGTGATGGGGTGAGTAGTGGAGGCGAGTATGGAGGTGGTGTGGATGGATGTGATGAGGGTGGAGGTAGTGTAGGTCTTCATGGGAACCCTTGTCTTCTCAACTAACCAGTGCTCAGGAGAGAAATTTGTGGTGTTCCTTCGTCATCACTTAAAGGAGGTCCTATAAGTGGGCTATACTTAGGACCTTTTCTTCCTCTGTCCTTGAAAGGTTTTCCACTTCACGTAGCTCCAAACATCAAGGTAACCACATAACCCATTGTTCACACAAGAGCATCTTAATCCAAGAATTCAGTGATTTTAAATACTTACATTGCAATCCTTTGAAGAAGAAATGATCTTCTTTGCTATAACTGACAGAGGTATCGACCATGAATTCTGTAACAAATCCTCCTATGATGTGGTTGAGCTAATGGTCGACAGTGCACGATACCTTATCTTTACAAGCTCCCAACCTCCTCACTAGCTTCGGTGTCCAAATAATCGGCTTGTCAATCCTGCACCTTCCTTGGTCATCTGCCAACTTTGCAATCCACTCGTATAACTCAATGGGGAAGGAACAAAAGAATATTTTGTGTATTTCTATGTACAGGTATTTGTCCAACCACTATTTTTTTGTTAATTGCGGATTCTTGTTTTCTTGCGAATTGAATTTGTGGATTTTCTATCCAACCAGGTTTCAATTTATTTCTTAGTTGGATTTCGATGACATGACATCACACATATCTCATGCAGATCTTGGTCCTGACAATGGAACCAATTATTGGCTTGATGGGCCTTCACCCAGGTTTAACGTTAGTCAGTCAAAAAAATCCCTACACTACTCGCCCTTTCGGCATCAGCTCGCGGAGCACGGGCCAAAGTCTCTCCAGAAGCAGTATGGGGGGATGTAGGAACCAAGTTTCCACACCCTAAGATGCTTGTGATGTCGATGTATAATTCTTGATCCTATCTTCGTGCAGATCGATAAACTTTTATGGCTTATCGATGTCCCTTCTCTTCCGTCCTTCAGTACCTCCGTGAAGGTACCCAACTGATCTTTGCGCAGTCCTAACCCAAGGTCGAGGCACTTATGCACCTATGTGGCTTCGTTATTGTATAATTTCCCAAGTTATCTTAAGTGTTACCTAATAGACCATGCATTTATAGTTATCTTCACGTAATCCTATATTCTTGGTCACATTTAGTTAACAGATATAATTGAATACGTTCGCGCATTAAATAAGCATTATAATGTAAACCCAGATCGTAATCATAATATAATCAAATGCATTAAATAGAGACAAAATACACAGTGATTTGCACAATACTTCTCTTTATTGATATCTCAAGTTAGTACAGGCTCTATCCACCTTGTGCACATAGCTCTAGGGTTTCACACACTCAATTGCAAACTTCCACCCTAGGCCTCTACACACTCAGCTACAGAGCCTATACCTACGCTAATACCCAAGAACACTTAGAACTTCCTACCTAAAAATATTCTTACCACTACTATTACCCACTTAGACTCTTATAAGACTTCCTTTTTATACAATCTCGTGGTTCGCAGACCATTCATAGATCTTTACAACCGACATGAGACTTTACAAAACAAGGGCAGACAACCCTTTGACATCTTCACACTCTGCAAGCACAAAATGTGGAGACTTTACACATTTATTGCAAAATTTGGGCCTCTTAACCCAAAACATGGGCTTTTAGCCCCAAACTGCCTCTTCGGGGAACCTGTTCCCAATAGGGGCCCATCCTTGCTGGTAAAGATTTTTTCTCCATAGTGGAGGATTTTGTCCATATGGCATGTGGTTTTTCCCCAATGTAAGTTACCTTGCTCGTAGGGAGGATTCTGACCTTGAAATTGTCTAGCCATAGGTTGTTGATAAGAAACATATGACTTTAAAGTTTGTTGAGCCTGCTAGCCTTGGACATATAGATTTTTCACCTCATGTCCCTGAGCATAAGGGTTTTGGACCTACTTTCCCCTGGACGAAAGGGTTTCAGACCTACTTCCCTTGGATGAAAGGATTCTACACTTGTTGGCCTTGGACATAAGGATTTTGTACCTACTATCCTTGGATGAAAGGAGGCTAAACCTATTGCCCTTGGACATAAGGATTTTGTGCCTACTGTTGTAGGACTTGACCCTAGCCTTGCCCTTGCAAGGGTTGACCTTGTTGATATGAGTATAAGGTTTGCTTTTGCCTGGGTTGACCTTGTTGTTGCAAGGGCTGACCTTACAGCTATAAAGGTTGTCCCTACGGCTGTAGTGGTTGACCTTGTGAAGGCATAGGCTAGGAGGATTGCGGCGCATACTGCATTTGTGGCTGCATGGTTTGCTACAATTGTTGCAAGGGTTGCCCCTACGGTTGTTGCAGTTGTCCTTATTGCAACTTCATCTGGCCTTGTTGCTGCATCGATGGCCCTTGCTGCAATGAAGGTTGCCCTTACTGTTGTAGGAGCTGTTCGAGCTATTGCAAAGGTACTTGAACAGTTCCCCAAATGACACCTTGAAATTTACCGAATTGTATCTGGCCATACCCACCAAGCATGGCAGATGGACCAGACTAGACATAAGGTCTAGGCAAAGGGATGTAGGGCGAATTAACCATCACTTTTGAAGCATATGGAATAGAAGGAGATTGGTACTGAGCCTGAGCCATATTAGGTTGTTGGTAGTGGATGCTACTGGACCCAGATAGACCAAGAGGGTTCGGCTGTTGGTACTGGACATTAGTTGATCTAGCAGGACTAATGTGGTTTATAATGGCACCCAAAGAGGGCTGGTTCATTCCAACCATGTGAGCTTGTGAGCCACTCACATTGGTTGTTCCCGACATCATAGACACATTTGGACTTTGCCCCTAAGTGGTGGCACAACCTGTCCACTCACTCGAGGGATCAAAGAACTAATAGAGACATGACTCAAGATCGTCTGTTGAACTAGATGAGTTACTTGGACCAATGAAACAAGAGGATTTGGAAGGGTGGGTTGCACCAAGACTTAAGTAACCGCGAAAAGCATAGTCTGATGGGAGGCCGAATTCTAAATGAACGAACCTTAGGTAGGTATAGCGCCAGATGCCCAAATAGGGTTGTGATATTGTGATGAGGTTGTAGGCATGACTGAAACCAATTGAGCTAAAGTCACATAATTACATGATAACTTAGGATGAACACTAGTCAGAATGCTTCTCATGTAAGGGAAACCTTCAGGAGGGAAAGGATATTCCTGATCCTCGAATGTGCGTGGAGTGGAAACCTCCGAGTGACCTAGAGAGGAGACTGGGATTTCACCTTCTAATTCCATGGGTGAAAACAGGTGACGATAGATGATCAAGCATGTTTAAGGGGATAATTCCAAAGGAATACTCAGCTGATTGTATGGACTGTAGGATGCTAAGGTGATATAAAAATAGGGTCGAACAAAGGATTTGAATGATAGACAACCAGTCCAAGCTGACCTTCAGAAGTTAGTGGACTCTTGGGAGTTCGGATAGGATTATCCAAATATTCTGGTGTTGGGTATACGACCAAAGTCCCACATTGACTAGAAGTGGGGAGGATCATGGTCATATAAGGAGGGACAAATATCTCCATTGGTATGAAGCCTTTTGGGGTAAGTCCAAAAGCAAATCCATGAGGGCTTAGGCCCAAAGTGGACAATATCATACCATTGTGGAGATATGTGGTGTTCAAAGTCCTTACAAGTGGTATCGGAGCCATGCCCCGAAGTTAGCCAAGTGGATGAATCCTCGGAATGCCAAACGAAGGTGGTGGGCCCCGGTAATATCATGATGGGATCCGTGGATGAGCTCAGTTAGACAAGTGGTGTGCTCCAGATTCTTCATGGACGTGTCCTGGTCCCAACATGGTGAAGAGGAGTTGACCTGGGATAGAGAAATCTCTCGAGGCAGGTGGTGCTTTATGTAAGGGGTGTGCTTCCAACGCATTGGAGCGAAGAATCTTGGTTGGTAGAGAGTGGATGGATTGATAATCGTTTGAGGGGAGGCATCAAGGGGAGGATTGTTGGGTATACGACCAAAGTCCCACATTGACTAGAAGTGGGGAGGATCATGGTCATATAAGGATGGAAAAATATCTCCATTGGTATGAGGCCTTTTAGGGTAAGTCCAAAAGCAAATCCATGAGGGCTTAGGCCCAAAGTGAACAATATCATACCATTGTGGAGATATGTGGTGTTCAAAGTCCTTACTTCTGGGCCAATGTCAGAAAGTGACCCAGTATCTGAAGGGGGAGGACCAGATGAAAAAGGTTGAATACTCAGAACAATTCCAAGCTCAACTCCTTGGTCCTCAAGTGATTGTGGCAATTTAGGAAAAGGCTCCTTAGAAAATCTTTCAGACAAAGGAGAGGAAGAGGAACTAGGCGAACCAATTGGTTCAACCATGATGATTTTGTCTCAGATAACTAGAAGAGAGATTGATTCCAAGGCTTTAAAATGTATGTAAAGGTATACTCACGATGTGGTCTAGAAAAGGAATAACGTGGATGTTATATGATCGTGGGCAACAATTTATTAAGATGCAAAAACAAATTGATGCTCTTTCATGTTTTAAGAGTTGAGAAAGAAGCAAAGGTGACTCCATCACTTTAGGTTTGAAACGTGATCGAAAGGACAAGCGCTCGGGTGATCTTTTAGATTTAGGGAGTCAAAAAGATCAAGATGACTACTCAGGCTGATCTAGGAAAAAAGGATTACCAGGAAATCGTGAACTTCAGAATACCTCCGAGTAAATTGAGAAGTACGGGCATGCAATCTCCATGAATGTTGTGTTTGATGTATCATGTTTACAAGGTGGTAGACTTGGCTTACTATGGATAAAGGATTGGAACCTAGTGGGGTCTACCTTTATATATGCGACGATACATGGAGCATAAGTCCATACTAGCTGTCTAGTGCCGAAGCAAATGACAACTACTAGGTTTAAAGATGCTAGAACATGTGTCTAGCCTAGAAATTCTAAATGTGATTGTTAGGTTTCAAATGTGCCTTAGGTTAATTGAATATATTTTAGAGTTTATCTTAAAATTATGTCTTGGTTTTCAGGCCTTATCGATGTGACTTGAAAAACACCTATATGTAGCTAAATGAGACAAGACCCTTTCAATTCGATGAATTTTCTATACTAATGAGAGTAGGAAATACACAAATGCACAAAAACAAGAAATTGAAATAAAATTACCTTTTCATTATTTCACTTTTGAAAACAAAATGATGAAAAACTCTTTCCAATTCCTATCTTTCCTATCAAACGCACTTCAAGTAGTCCTTTCACTAGTAAAGAGAATTCATTTCTTTTCCAATGCAAATGACAATGCAACTCTAGTCTTCAATGATGCCAACTAATGTAACATATTGATTCAAAAAACTAGAATTATGCATTTTTCAATGAAATGACGAAATGAATCTTTCACAAACACTTCACACTTCAATGAAACATTTCCAATACAATTGATCACAAGCAAATGAAAATCACGAAAGTTAATTCCTTTCAAACTAATGAAGCAAAGACTCAACCAAAAAAAATATGAGCAATGTGATTTATGCCCGAAAAGAAATTCTCAAATAAGAAATGAAACTTTTCAAACTTGTTAAATAGAGATCAAAGCAACAAAAGGACTAACAAATGAAATGCAAGGAGTAACTTGACTATCAACTTGATTTGCTGAGCACACAAATAGGTGAATGGATGGTGACCTACATGCCCTAGGGTTATAAACCATCCAAGAACTCCAGAAACCAAGTGAAGAAGATTCAAATCAAACAAGCATATAAACCAAGCTAAACGAGCTTTCCAACCAGGGAGAACACAGTCAAAACAAGCTGAGAGACAAAAATCAGAAGGGCAAGACACACTAGTTATGATCCAGGGTAAACCCTAATCTTCACCCACAGGAATGATGTGAATACCTAACTGAAACAAAGTGCCAAAAGGGGGTCAGAACGACTGTTTATGAGAAACTCGTGCTTATCAGTGCGACTGTCACAAAAATAAACGCACTGACCAAGGATTCAAGGAAAGAAACAAAAAATTTCAAAGGTTAAAACCATGCTTGACACTATAAATTTCAAGATCAGAGCAGTAAACTAGGCAAAGAAGAGAAGACAAAAGGGAAATGGTGATACTAGAAAAGTTCACACAAAACCATAAAATGATAATCAATCAAATAGAAGGATTGGCTTCCCAACGGAGTCACAAATTTGTGGTGCAGGTAAATTCTCAGTGTGGATGCAAACAATTCCTCTAGATCGAAAGAGTGGGTCTAGCCACAAACAAACAATCTATGGAAAATCTCCTTAAGCTATAATCAATTAAGAGGGCCTACATCTTAGAATGCTATTCCACTTGGTGATGATCCTGGTTCCTCACTCCAACTATCTTCTATTTCCTTCCTTCAAATACTTGAAACAAGCAAACAAAAAACAACAACAAACGTGATAAAATACAATATTGTATTCAACCTACTTAATAGGGCAAGGAACATCAAGCCATAAAGATGTAAAATAACACTTCATGTAGGAAATAAATCAATAGTTGTATTCATAAAAGGAAAATAGAGTTTACAGCCAATGCGTTGACGTTACTAGTATCCTCCGATGTATCCGGGTTCCCACACTTCTGGTAGCATCTCATGGATAGCCACAACAATTAAAGTTTTAAGGCCTATTCCCTCCAATATCAAACCAAACCAAAACAATCTATTCTCCCTTAAACATACACTAGAAAACTACAAACTATAGATGTCTTACTGATCATTCAAACTCACTCCAAAATAGTTTATCTTGGGAAAAGAGAGGTTTATATAGATTGGATGGATGGGAGATGGTTACTCTCATCATGGTAGAAGGCCCTATATCTTGATTTTGTTCCATCCTAATAGGGGAAAGGAGCCCAAATGGACTTCCTCAGCTCCATCCAGCCCAACCATCTACCAGGCTTCTGTTACGAAGCTTATAGAGCTGGAAGCTTCGACTCCATATTTAAAAGACTTCCCAAAAGAGGATCGACATGAATGGAAAAAGGCTCAGTCACTCCATATGATGGTAGGGATGGTTTTATTCTCTGCAAATTAGTGCGAGGAGGAAACTAGCCAGTAGCATCAGTCTTGTAAACTAGGATAAAAGGAAGATTCTTGGAAAATGATGCAAAGGGGAATTATTCTTCTCATGAAGAGGGGCATACTAGGAGTTTCTTCATGATGGGAAAGCATGTAGGGTTCACTGTAGAGGTCCTCCAAGATTGTGGACGAGGAGTACAGGGACAGTGACAAAATGTTGTGTAACACCTCTTGATAAGCGCTCACATGTTTCACAAATTTCTTCAAATTATAATTGGTATACATCACCTCTACTCATGGGATCTAGGAGATCAACCCATTCATCCCTAACTGTTCTAAGTAAAAGGTTTTTTAGTGTGTCATATCCTAAACGATGTAATTTTCCCCTCTTAACATTGTACATGAATCTCTTTATTAAATCCTCAAGGTTCTCATCTTCTTTTTGATTCATTCTAAATATTTCTTCTTTAATATCACGATCTTTATATTTTTCTAGAAATATATTTTGCATATCATTCCATTATCTTATTGAATTAGTCCCTATAGTAATGAACCATTTAAAGAGCTCTATCTTTCACTATTTTTGGAAACAATCTCAATTTTTGAGTGTTTAATAAGTAACCATAAGATTTGCAAACAATTTTAAATTCAAAGAGAAAGGTTTTCTAGATCCTCTGACCTTATACCATGAAAGTTTGGAAGAATATATGGAGGGATTTTCTTCATATGCACACTAACATCAATATCTTGAATGGGAAATCCAAGACGATCTTCTTCATTGTCATCATCTCCATCCATTTCTTCTACCTTTATTGTTGCCTCTTCTTCTTCTACCCACAAAAGTGGATGGTGGTGTGGCTGTTACTGCACCACGTGATCAAATGGGGGGTTGGTGTTGGAGAAGTATTTTTTTTGAATAAGAATGCTAATGCTGCAATTTTCTATTTTTGAAATGAAACATGCCTAATGTAAATATTTTTTTGTTTTTGCATAAAGTAGAAGATATGAATCAACTAGGGAAGAAAACAATGCATACTTTGGCACATATAAAGTGATGATCCTCGGTATTGCAACAAGAATGTTGCAACTACCAAGGCTACCAAATTTAATTATCAACCTAGGGTTCATAAAAACTTAAGAGGTATGTGTGCAACATACATTATGTCCTTCCTTCGTTGTCATGATGTAATGGAGTGAATGTAATGAAATCAAATCCTAAACTATTTGCAGTAAATGAAATTCTCAAAATGGAAACCTTAACCTATTGCAGGAAAGAAAATTCAAGGAAATAAAACCTATTCTAATTGCATAAATCATGAAATAAATATCAATCATTATGTTTCAAAGAGTTCAGATCCATTGATAGGGTCCATTGGATGCGGCAATCAATAAAATCATCATTTTATTCCCATTTCGTAAATTTGTCCATTAACCCAAATCATTGAAATGTTTTGCATAGGGAAAAAGGAAAGTCCTAAGCAGTTTTTATTCCTCCTCAACCATTGATTTAGAGCCTAGGGATCATTATTTAGACCTAAGGGACTAAAATCAATCTTTTTTAGAAAATCTGGGCAAGAATATAAACGTTGGAAGAGTGCTAGAGGAAACTACAAGATGTTATATGATGTTATATTTCACCGTATGACCAAGAAAATCAAATCCAAATTGGATGGGACAATTTTTTTATTGACTAGGATGTCTTAGGTCTCCATTCCAAGTGGAATAATTCAAAAATACCCATGCTAACCCATGCTACAAAATAGCAGAAAATTACTAGTCTAAAATCTACAATTTCGAGAACTAGTGAGCTAGTAAATCTATCAAACTACCTAATAAAGTGAAAATGCAATGGTATAAATTTTGTTATTAAATAGAATGTTTTTTTTTTTATCTGATGAAAGTGGAATCAAATCGATTTAATATCATTAGCATTTTCTAAAAAATAGCATAAATTTATTGTTATTTGCCACAAGGGACTTCCAGAAATTTAGATTTGGGAATAAGCAAACTAATCTAAGTAGCTAAATGATTACTATGACCATCCAAAGTTGTATAAGGATGAAATTATTCTTTTGATCCTATAAAATAACTTAATTCAACCATTTAACCCAATCCTACAACAAAAAATCATTAATACTAAATGCATAAATAGAAAAAGACAAGAATAAGAGACACATGTGAATAAGAAGTGAAAAGAAGAAAAGTAAATGATACAAAAGGGATCCGAGGCTCCTAGGATGGCCAAGCCCAAGGAAACTCATAATCATAAGAAGGAGACCAAGATTTAGAATTTGAATATGGCACCAATCTTCACTATTTCCATCAATACAATTACATCCTTGCAAGAAATGACAATGGAGCTGCAGAAACACGAGTTCTCTCCACAAGAAGACTAAGAAAAATCAACCCCTAGAGGAAAATTATACTTGGAACTTATACAAAATGATTGTGAAGCATTCCCTATGAAATGAGGAAGCTTCTCCCTCCAGAATCCCTCAAATAGTGGGTCTGGTTTCCAACACTAGGAATCTACATTAAATGATAAGGAACACATTCCTAAATTTTCTCAATCATTGGAGCTCCAGAACTTGTGCAATAATTTTAAAATATATTGTTGATTTATTATCCAGTATTGATCCCCTTTAGTAGGGATAAAGTCCATAAATTACCTCCTCCTCCAAATCTCCAAAATTTCCCAATATTCTCACAATATTCTACAAAATTAATGATGTTAGTCACAGATATGAAATTATCCATAAACCTTCCTAATGAACATATTAAAGTTAAAAATATGTTATCCAATGAAAAAAGAGAGGTTTAATGTGCTGAAGGATGGTTAGATGGGCCTTAATTTATGTGTAATTTGGAGGCCCATCATATCCCCTACTAAAAGTGTTGCTCATCCTCTGAGAAGCTTAGTGATCTCATTGTGCATCATTCATCGCCCTGACGGCCTCCCTGATTTGTTCTATAGATGTTAAACACTTTCATGTAGAACTTTCTACCTTCCTCCATCAAATTTCTGCCTTCCTATAGTAAGGCATATTATTATTTTAGTTGACTAGTCATGGCTCCCCTAGTGCTTGGATTCTTTTGAGAGGCTTGGGGCTCCTCTCTTTTGGATTGGAGGGAGGTTATCTCTTCAGTTTGCTTCTTATTTTCCTTTTATCCTTTGTTCTGATTATTGTTTTAAGGAACTTTATCTTATGTTTCAACATTATTTTTTTTGCCACACTCTTCTTCTCCTGCAGATCAATCCCTGACTGTCTCTTTAAGTCCAGAAAATCTTCTCTATCCATGTCAACAACATTTGTCCATGTCTTCTGAAGGTTTGTGTAAGGGAATCCTGCTACCAATTGTCAATTTCATAACAATCATCATTTCAACTTATGGCAAGAGGGGAGTGCTTCCTATTGATGTGTGAGGTGAATAATGGCATGCCAATCTCAAAACAAGTCTATTCTTCCATCATAATGCTCATCCTTATAAGCAAACTCCATAATTTATTTATTTATTTATTTATTTTATATATTATATATATTATATATATATATAATTATATATATATATTTATATATATATATATATATTATATTTTTTAATTTTTTTATTTTATTTTATTTTTATTTTATTTTATTTATTTATTTATTTTTTTTTTTTTTTTCTGTTATGGTTTTGCTATAGGATGTTTAGTAGAGGAGTTACAAAAATTCATAGATTTTTTGTTTGCAAGAGGTGAAAGATCAAGTACTTACCCCTTCTTTGAAGACTCCTTCAAAGTTATAGGGTTTTGTGGCCAATAATCCTCAATATATGGCCCATTTTTTCTTTTGGGACAATCTTGTAGCAAGTTGTTTGTCTCCTATAGCAGCCCTGTTTTTCTTGTAGCAGATCCATTTTCTCCTATAGGAAAGAAGTTTGTTCCTTGAGCTGCTTAGTTGTGGTTTATCTAGTGGTTTGCCTCATCACAAGTGTCAAAAGTTTCTTCCCTTCCAATAAATCCTGCACCCATTTCTCCAAGTGCTCCTTCTCTAGATTTTCTATTTTTCCTGTTTCTGTGTATTTCTTCTCTACCCTACATGATATTTGATTTTTGTTGTTGCTATGTGTGCAGGTCTTTTGTTCCTGCATAAGGTGCTACTTATGCTGGTGGAGAGTCTTACTTGGAGTGGTAGAGTTCCTCCTGAGTTGGTATCACTACCTCTACTTGATGGGAAAGGGAAAAGAAAAGAGGATTATGGATTGCTAGAATGGTTGCACAGGTTGCTATAACAAGAGATTTTGTTATGCTCTTAACCTGCAAAATGATACCAGAGTACCAAATATGCAAACAGAAATACCTAGAACATAGAACAATGAGAAATAATAGCAAGTATCTTATTATTCAGAAAGAAATGTTCACTTGCCTCTTTGAGGGGGCAACCTCCAATAGAGCTAAGCTCAATTACAAAATAAGACAAGATGCTCCTCGAGGGGAGTCTCTATCCTTTATATAGGATTCATACATGCAATACCATGGGGCAATACCATGGTTCTTATTAATACTATTTGTCTAATACCATGGCCCATTTGCAACTAACTGTGCTCCCTTCATTAAATGTGGGTTAACCAGTTACAATTATTAATATTGGCTTTATTGACTCTTTACTTAAATATAACTATGACTTGATCCTATTACATAAATAAGGGGGTTAGGGTTGGACCCTAACATGCCCTCCCCCATAAGAATAGCCTTGTCCTCAAGGCTGAAGCTACAGAAACTGTTGAAGGGTAGTGGCTGGTTCCTAGGTTGCATCTTCCGGGGAGGTGTCTTTCCACTTGACGAGGACTTCGCTGATTGTGCGGCCACATAGGTGTCGATATCGTGTGTCAAGAACCTGTTCAGGTTGGAGCCAGATTGACCCTTTGTCATCCACTTTAGATAGACTAGTTGAATTCTGCAATGGTTCTCAATCACTTTCTTGAGGCATGAGACATGGAAGACTGGATGGATTTTTGTAGTAGGTGGCAAAGCTAGCTTGTAGACGACTTCTCCAATGCACTGAAGTACTTGATACGATCCATAGAATTTTGGAGATAATTTTTGAGAACCCTTGTCTTTGAGTGATGTTTGCTTATATGATTGCAGCCTCAAAAATACCTGATCCCCTTCTTGAAATTGGCGTTATGAGCAATGTTGATCTGCCTGTTGCTTCATGTGGTTTTCGGCTTGATGAAGATTCTATCTAAGGTGGGCTAGCATGGTTGTGTTGTTCTGTAGGAGTTGATCCAATGCTTGTACCTTCGAGCATCCCTTGATATAAGAAGTAGGGGCAGGAGGGAGTTGACCATAAACTGCTTCATATAGAGTCATTTTGGTGGTGGCATGATAGTTGGTGTTATACCACCATTCGGCTAGACGTAACCACTATACCCAGAGATGTTGCTTTTCTGAAGTGAAACACCTAAGGTAGGTCTCCAGACATATGTTGACTACTTCAGTTTGACCATTGGTTTGTGGATGATAGGAAGTACTAAGTTGTAGTTGTGTACCTTGTAGCCGGAAGAGTTCTTGCCAAAAGTTACTAGTGAATATCGGGTCATAATCAAACATAAAGGAAGTGGGCATGCCAGGAAATTTGAATATCTGATCCATGAAAGATTGAGTGACCAAAGTCAGTGTTAAAGGGTGGGGTAGTGCACAAAAATGAGCATACTTAGAAAGTCTATCCACAACCACCATGATGACTGACTTGTTTCCTGACTTTGGAAGACCGGTAATGAAATCCATAGAAACCTCTATCCAGATTGAGGACGGGATGGGGAATGGCTATAATGTGCCTGGGGATTTGACTGTTTCTCTTTTGTGGCACTGACAGGCATCACATTCAGCTACAAAAGTAAGAATGTCCTTTTTCATGATTGTCCAAAAAAATGATCTTCAAGTGCGAGCATACGTCTTCTAAAATCCTGAATGTCCTCCAGTGGGAGATGAGTGCAACTCTGCCAAAATGCAGCTTTTGAGGGTGGATGTTGGTGATATTACGACTTTGTCCTTGTAGCGAAGAATCTCATCCTGCCATGAGTAGCCTACTGTGGAATTTGGATCCGTCTGCAATTGACTAATGAGTTGGGAGAGCCAGGGATGGGAAAACCATTCCTTGCGAGCCTCTTTAATCGATTCTAGAATGGGAAGGGAAATTGCGAGTAGGGTACTTTCCTCCTCAAATTGGCAGGATAACGCATCTGCTACAATATTTTTGTTCCCTTTCTTGTAAATTATCTCATAATCATATCCCAGCATTTTGGCGAGCCATTTATTTTGTTGTGGTGAGGATAGGTGTTGCTCAAAAAAGTATTTAAGGCTTTGATGGTCTGTGCGGATTTCGAAACGTTGCCCCAATAAGTATGGTCGCCAGGTATCTACTGCATGTAAGATGGCCATCGTCTCCTTCTCATAGGTAGATTGTCCCAGATTCTTCTTGCTTAGTTGTTGGCTCGTGAAGGCCAAGGGTCGACCTTCCTAGATTAAGACTGCCCCAATACCTGTACCAGAAGCATCACATTTAATCACAAAAGATTTGGTGAAGTCGGGTAGTGCTAAGACTGGAGTGGAACACATGGTATGTTTGAGAGCTGTAAAGGCCTGTTGTGCTTCATCATTCCAGAGGAATGAATTTTTCTTAAGGAGTTGAGTGAGGGGCCTAGCAATGTGACCATAATTGCAGACAAATTTGTGATAGTAGCCTGTGAGACCCAAAAATCCTCTCAAGCTCTTCAAGGTCTTTGGTTGAGGCCAATCCTGCATTGCCTAGATATTTTTGGGGTCCACCCTGACACCTTCACGTTGCACAATGTGGCCTAAATACTCAATTTCTTCCATGCCAAACGAGCACTTGGACATGTTGACAAATAATTTATGCTTGCAGAGTAGTTGCAAGAGTAGATCTAGATGTTGAAGATGTGTGGCCCAGGTGCGACTGTAGATGAGGATGTCATCAAAGAAAATAAGGAAATTTGTTTTGAGATATGGTTTGAGTAGGTGGTTCATAAGGCTTTGAAAAGTGGATGGGGCATTACAAAGACCAAATGGCATGACTAGGAACTCATAATGGCCTTCATGAGTTCAAAAAGCAGTCTTTGTAATGTCTACTTCTTTCATGCAAATTTGGTGGTAGCCCAAGCGAAGGTCGAGCTTAGTAAAGAATTGAGCCCCATTTAGTTCATCCATCAAATCATCGACAACCAGGATGGGAAATTTATCTTTGACCATCAACTTATTGAGGGCCCTAAAGTCTGGACACATACGCCATTCCCCATCTTTCTTGAGAACCATAACCAATGGCGATGAATAGGGACTAATGCTGGGACGAATGATGCCTGCTTCCAAGAGTTCCTTGATTATTTTTTTCAATTTCATTCTTTTGGCCGAACGAATATCTATATGGGTGCACATTTGGTGGTTGGCACCCTAGGACCAAAGTAATGCTATGATGATGTTCCCCTCTCGAGGGTGGAAGCTCATGAGGCTTGTTAAAGACTAGAAGATGGTTGTTTAAGATTTGTTGCATCTCAGGATGAATATGAAGAGAATTGGGTTTGAAGGCCTAGATGGGATTAAATTGGGCTATAACTCCATGGTGGCCCTTTCTTAACATTTTTCCATCCGATGTGAGCTGATGATAGAGGGAGCTCCTGCCTGGAGTCCGCAGAGAGTATGTGTGTGGTTGTTCTGCTTAAAGCTCATATATAACTCCTGGAAATCAATCGTGATTGGGCTAAGTGTGCGAAGCCATTCAACACCTAGGACAATATTGCACCCTCCCATGTGTATGGAAAATATGTGGGTCTTTAACTGATAATCCCCCATTTGAAGTTTGACATTTTCATAGCGGCCTTCACATGTCATGGCCCCTCCATCAACAATTTGGACTTGGAAGTTAGAAACTGCTCGGACAAAGTAATGCACTACTTCTGTGACTTTTTGATGGATAAAATTATGTATACTACCACTATCAATCAAGACTACTACTAGGCGATGCTTAGTAAAACCTCTGATTTTGAGAGTATGGGGAGAAGAAATCCCTGCCAAAGCATGTAGCGAGATAACTGGTTCTTCAGGTACATTGTCCTACTGGTTGTCCTCTTCTTCCTCCTCTAGTTTCTCAAGTGGTGGGGCTTCCTCCGATGAACTGTGATCAGTAGCATCAATTTGAAATAATTTGGGCTCCTTGCATTTATGCCCGAGGGATTATTTCTCATCACAGCAGTAACACAATCCTTTCTTTCTTCTTTCTGCCATTTCTACTGGTGACACCTTTTGAACCTTGAGTGTTTGGGTAGTGCTTTGACTCTGTGTGGGGTGACCCTTGGCGATGAAATTTGGGTGATTGGACTGGACAGCTGACGGATGTTCTACTTCACGATCTGTCTTGCAAGAATGCATCCATGAGCTAGGGTGGTGCAGTTAGACCACTGACAAAACATTCCACGTAGAACTCATCGTGTAGGCCTTCGGTGTGGAAAGCTATGGCTTCAAATGCTGCAATATATTCATTCATTGTTCTTGTCTATCGGAGCTTAGTGAGACAACCCAAAAAGTCAGATTCATGGACACCTTTTGAAGCTTGAGTGTTTGGGTAGTGCTTTGAGCCTGTGTGGGGTGACCATTGGCGATGAAATCTGGCTGATTAGACTAGGCCGCTAACGCATGTTCTACTTCACGATCTGTCTTGCAAGCATGTAGCCATGAGCTAGGGTGGTGCAGTCAGACCACTGACAAAACATTCCACATAGAACTCATCGTGTAGACCTCTAGTGCGGAAAGCTATGGCTTCAAATGCTGCAATATATTCATTCATTGCTCTTGTCTGTCGGAGCTTAGTGAGACGACCCAAAAAGTCAGATTCATGGTCAAAGCAATCCATAAGAGCTTTTTTGAATGTCTACCAAGTCAAGGGCCTTCCATAGCAACGTTGATGTCATTGCCACCATTGCCATCTTTCATTTTCCAAGTACATGATACCCACACTAAGCTGAGTCGCATCATCCAGGATGTAATTCAGTGTGAAATATTGCTCCATTTGTGCTATCCATGCGGTTGGGTGAGAGCCATCAAATTTATACATGTCCAGTTTGGGTGGTCACGGATGGGATTGTTGGTGGGTGCCAAAGAGGTGAAGAGACTGGCTAGACTCACCCTCCATGTTTTCATTGCCAATATATGCCTCCGTGTGTTCCTACACCTTGCCCTTAGAGAGTGTTTCATTTAAGTTGTTCAGCTACAAAATGACATCGTTCAATTGTGCTTCAAGTTTGTCAATCCTCTCATTGGCCATAGCTTGAGCTCTAGTTTGTACCATGCACCAATCTGATGTACTTGAACTTTGGGACCACCCAAAATTTTTGGCACTAACAATTGAATGGTACCACCTTGCTCAGCTCGTCGACCTGATTCTTATGGGCTAATTCACCAATAAGCATCCAGGGGGGTCTCATACTCTTTTTTTTTTTTTACTCCGAACAGAGTTTTACTCCTTGCTTAGGAATACTACAATAGTCAAATCCCAAAAATGTCAATGCTACCCAAAGTATTGCGAAAATCACACCTAGATATAGGAACCCACACAGTTTGTTAGATCTGAATGGTAGATCTGATTGTTGTGATGGCTACAGAGCCTAATATGCTAGATTTGGATGCCGAATTTGATGGATCTGAGAGATCTGGATGGCTGATCTGATTGATCTGGACAGTGGAACTAATTGCTGTTGCTGCGGATCTGATGGATCTGATAGATCTGAATGGCTGATTTGATAAATCTGAATGGCAGAACTAATTGCTGCTACTGCGAAAAAACCCCACCTGTGAGATCTAATTTGGTAAATATTATGCGTGATTCTAAGATAGAGAAGGGAACTATGGTCTCCGTGAGTGTTAGGTGCTATAGATCGTAATATACATAAGGGTCTAACATTAGTACTCGACCTAAAGTTTTGGGGCACTAACCAAGGAGGATCAACCATACCCTTAGCCATACAACCTAACTACCATATCATACGCGTGAGTAATCTCTTCGAGTGTTGTTCTCAGTGTACTGTAGCAGCAAGACGACCGATGGTTTATCTATGGCGAGGTTTCAAGGGAGCTATGGGGCTTCCAATATACCCAGAGGGTACTTGGAAGAGAGTCCGTGCGTGGTTTTGTGTAATGCGCTACTACTCGAATGGGTACCCATAGGGGTTACAAGGGAGTCCAACAAGCATGTCCACCTCTTGTATTTCCTACATGCATGCCTCCCCAAATTTGTAGGTTTATGCGCTTAACGACAGATCCCATGGTTTAAAGACGCCGGAACACGTCTCTAGCCAAAAAATTTTTTGCTAAAAATTGGAGATCCCACGGGTCCTGGAAAGTGCTCTGATACCACTTGTTATGCTCTTAACCTCCAAGACAATACTTGAATACCAAATATGCGAAGAAATATACCCAGAACATAAAATAATGAGAAATAACAGCGAGTATTTTATTATTCAGAAAGAAATGTTCACTTGCCTCTTCGAGGGGGGCAACCTTCAATAGAGCCGAGTTCAATTACAAAATAAGACATGATGCTCCTCGAGGGAAGTCTCTATCCTTTATATAGGATTCATACATGCAATACCATGGGGCAATAACATGGTTCTTATTAATACCATCTATCTAATACCATGGCCCATTTGCAACTAACTATGGTCCCTTGATTAAATGTAGGTTAACCACTTACAATTATTAATATGGACTTTATTAGCTCTTTACTTAACTATAACTATGACTCGATCCTGTTACATAAATAAGGGGGTTAGGGTTGGACCATAACAGATTTTTTTCCTGTATTAGTCCTTCCTTGTCTTTTAGGGTTTTCTAATTGTATGGTAGTTATGCAAAATGATGTAGAATGTTTGGAGGATGATGCTAGGGCTCAGAGGGAGTAGTGTAGGCTTGAGAAAATGGAGAGGATGTGCTCTGTGTGTTTTTTCAATAAATTTTTAGGGTGAGATAGAGTGTAGTGTTTTTTCTTGAAAAATATTATTGTTTTTCTTATGAAATGGGATGGATGAATGATGGATAGATAGTGGATATGAAGTGGATGGAGGGATTGGAGTGCTTTGGTGACTTGGCCTTTGCACAAATTTCCTCTTTTAACTATTGGCTTTTCCACATTACATGAGGGAGGGAGTTAGCTGCAATTAACTAGTTGAGAGTGGCTGAGACTATTGACCCATACTTAGCTTATAAAACCTCACCTATCATGCATTTACAACAAATTTATAACTATAATATGCTCAAGAGAAGAGGTCAAGAATATTGCATACATGTACCTACCTGGTGGTTGTTGGAGAGGCATGCATACTATTGCTGAGTTGATGATCAATCCATGGTCCTCTAGAGGTGATAATTTCCTTTGTTTTCTTTTACATAGGTCTTCATAGCTTGATGATTCTTTGAATGATAAGGGTTTTTTGTGCAAGTTTCTTTCGGGTGCCCAATATGCTTCTGATGGAGTTGATGGATGCCAACCCATATTATAACCTTTGTCTTTAAGTTACCATGAGCAAGCTATCTTAGTCAAATATAGCCTTCTTGGAGTGTTGGGCTTGGCGATGGGTGATGTTCACCTTCCCCACACTTTTCACAACTATCATACACCCTTCCAACACTTCATCTCATGATTATTTTCCTCCAAAACCCCTCAACCAACATCTTATAGCAGTTCAGGACATCCTGTAGCAAGTTCTTGTAGCAGACTTGTTTTGCCCATATCTCCCAAATGGTATACTATATTGACCTGAAATTTGTTGAGCATGTTCCCATCATCCTTATGCACCTCCCCATAAAAATTCCTGCCCAATGGAGGCACAAATATCAAGAAAAATTAAAACAAGTTGTAGGTGATGGAGTTCTATTTTGCGAAAAATGTGCACTAGAATTTGCTGAAATTATTTGAGCATGTTACCATCATCCATATGCATCTATCTATGAAACAAATTTTCAAATGGATGCACGGATATTGAGAAAATTTAGAAATGAATGTAGGTGATGGAGGTCAATTTCTTGAAAATTGTCCACCAAAATTTGCTGAAATTACTTGGGCATGTTACTATCATCCATATGCATCTCCTCTTGAAACAAATTGGCAAATGGATGCATGGTTTTCAAGATATGAAAAAACTAATTTTCTTCTCTATATATTTTTGTTTCATGTAGCAAAACAGAGTCTTCTTGTAGCATGTTAGAACATTAAGGAAAATGAGTGGTAAAATCTTGAGAATAATGAGTGGATGGTGGAAATAGATGAGGGAGATGGATTTTCATGGCCTTGGTATTTCTGAAGCATTTGAGAAAAGGAGGAGAACATCCAAGTTTGACTTCCTTTGACTAGGCTTTTGATCAAATTTTCTTTTGGTGGCTAACTTGTTTTTGTTGCTTGCAGAGGTTGGAGATCACCTACATCCATGAGAGAGAGATACATTGAGTAAATATTTTTTATTTTTCTCTTTTTTTTCTTCTAGGCCTACTAGTCGCGTTAATGAGGTTTTAAACTAGTAGGTGTGTCTAGGTGCCTCAAAGGAGGTTTTCACCAAGGATATTTTATTTTTCTCTTTTTTCCAACACATTGACCTCCTCATGGAAGTTTACAATCAAAGAGCCAATGTCACGCGCCTCAAAGGAGGTTTTGACCTGAGATTTTATTTTTTTCTTCTTATTTTTCATTTTTTGTTTTTTTCTACCTTGCTCTACTTGAAAAAAAAAATATCTTTCAAGTATAATAATACTTCCAATGGAGCCCTGTGCACATCAATATGACAGATAAACTGATGTGTAGGCTTGAAATATATGCTTTAACATGTACCTACATTTTAGAGACCAAATTATTTGATTGAGATGATATCAGGAATTGTTGAAGAAGAGTGTGTGGATTCAACTTATTGATTGTCTAGAACCATTTTCCAATATATTTTTTATGCCTCTTGTCCACTTTCTAATTTGGATCATCTTGGATGTCTTCTTCTTCCATGAAATTCAGGTATTCTTCTTTTTCCTAATTATTCTCTTGAACACATAGAGAATCTAATGCTGAACATGAGGGAACTTTCTCAATCTCTGATTCTGATGTCTACTCTTCATCAAGTGCAACCCATGATCCTCTGGTCTTGTCATTTGAATATTCTTCTTCTAGATGTAGTACTTCAATGATATCAATAAAATCTCTTTTTTTCAATACCTTTCCTTATCTAACATGAATACCATTTAGATCAAGAGGATATGTTTGGAAGTGTTGTGCCTCAACATTTTAAGTGGGCTGAGCTACTTTCTTGTGTGGGTTTAGAAATAATGGTACATGTAGTTGAGTGAGAGTGGATATTTGAGATGGATGTGGTTGGGGTAGTGGTTTTGGTGGAGGTGGATGGTAGGGATAACACGAAGTTGAGTATGGAGGATATTGAGGAAAATCTTGAGGATATTGTGGATGGATTCCATAAGCTCCTTGCCAACCTTGTTGCAAAGATTGGTTTTGGGATTGAGATGGCCAAGGTTGCTAAGGAAAGGGTGTGTTCCAATTACTTTTAGATGGATGTGCATAAGCTTGAAATTGTGAATTAGGCTCTTACATCATATCAAGTTGAATAGGCTGCCATGGTCCTCTTGGAGCTACATAACATAGCTGCATTGACAATTGAATTGCTCCATTTTCCTCTTGGTAAACTTCCTTCAACCTTGGTAATGAGGGGAAATATTTAATATCATGTGATTTTGCATGGACAACACAAATATCAACATCTTATTTTTTCTAATTTTGTATTCTTAACATTTCTACTTGCTCACTTAGATTGCTAATAATTTTTCTTTTATAGTTGTCAAGAAAATTTTCATGTTTAGCTTCAGTTACCGATCTTGATGCTAATTGACTTACTCTTGATATGTGTTTGAATGTTTCAATAATTTCTTCAAATGATAATTAGTATACATCACCTCTACTGATGACATATAGAATATCAATCCACTCATCCCTTATTGTTCTAAGTAGGAGGTTTTTCAGTGTGTCAGATCCTAAATGGTGTAATTTGCCCTCTTAACATTGTACATGAACCTCTCTATTAAATCCTCAAGGCTCTCATCTTCTTTTTGATTCACTCTAAATATTTCTTCTTTAAGATCAAGATATTTATATTTTTCTAGAAATATATTTTGCATATCATTCCATGATCTTATTGAATTAGTCCCTAAACTCATGAACCATTTAAGATCTTTATCCTTCAATGTTGTTGGAAACAATCTCAATTTTTGAGTGTTTAACAAGTAACCATAAGATCTACAAATAATTTCAAATTCAAAGACATTAGCACAACAAGAGACCATGCCATTTCAATACTATAGACAATTCATAGAGCTATGTGACAAGCGCACCTTGGAAGACAAGATCAAAATATCTTAATTTTACCTACACAACTTTGCCTTGAAAGATTTGAATCTTTGGGACCCCAATGCAAAGTTTGGGGACTTGTTGTTGATGGCCCTTGAATCATGGATGGGTGATGAGAAGGTTAGGGCTAAGGAAGTGAAGAGAATAGTTGAAAAAGAGGAAAGAGAGCCTCTCTACATCAGAGCAGACTAGATAAATTCCATGGCTATCATTAGTAACCACAACATCATTTCCAATGATGCCCAACTTGCGCCAAGATAACTGACTACATAAGAACATGACATCTCCCATTTTGAGAAAAATTTAAGATTTATACGGAATGAAAGCTAACATGCATGCTAGAGGAGATGGAGCAACCTACCACACTATCTAAGGATTAGAGAGTACCACACCCCTGAGAGGTTAAGAAATGCATTGGAAAGGACCCCCTTATATAAGAGTGCCATGTAGAGACTAAATATCAATTGGATTGGACTAAGACTCAGTCCACCCTTGCTATTGGGTCTGTTAGAAGGTATGAAGGAAGAAGAGGAAAGAAGGAAGTGGGAAGAGATAAATAAAAATGTAGGGTTCTATCCTCAAGAGGAAACTCCATCAACTGAGGCCTGGGATGTTAGAGAGGCCATAACAACTATGAAAGATATGGATATAGACTAAGTTTCTCAAAGAATGAGCAACACTTTCAGTAGGGGGGTGATGATGAGGCTCATCAATAGGTAAACTATATGGGTCACAACGCCACTCTTTGGTTGATTAAAATAGACTTTTCTCACATTTATTTAAATGCTTTATTATATCTTTCTTAGTGAGAAGGGTAAAGGTGAATTATTATGTCATGTGGCCTAATATGTATTAAATGCGGGAATTGGAGCTGTTTTGGGTTGACTTGAGTGCAATAAATAGAAGTGGGAAAGAAAGAGAGATTCTAGGAGATTGGTCTCCCTCCTTAACTCCTCCAATAATTTGATGATTCTTGCACCATATCTCATCAGCTCGGAGTTACTAGTAGCCAAGCAAGCTGAGTCCATTGGCATCAAAGCTAGTGACAGTTAAGAAAGAGTCACTCTCTAGTTAGGGAGCCAAGTATCCCTATCTTATAGGGAGTTGTTGGTAGCTCCAGTTTTTTATAAATAAGAGAGCCAAGGGACTCATTAGGATTGGATTTTTTGTTGTAGCCAAGAGGCCATTTTGAGTAAAAACATTCTGACTCTTATTGTTATGTTGTATTTGACATTTTGATGATAGTGAGAAATTATACCTTGATCTAGCACTGAGTTGACTCAGAGGGCTGAAGCTCTTGGGTTAGGGCCCAACCCTAGCAACATAAGTTCCTCTTTTTTACCTTTATTTTTAGATTAAAATGATAGTTAGTTGCTGAAATTTATTTATGTTTTGTTTAGCTTAACAAGTCTTTGAATTATTGCTTAACCTAGTTTCCATTATTTTGAAGAGGTAGATCAGTGGTACAGTAGTGAAGGAAATGTTGGCATTATGATTCTAGTATGGCTCTATGATACAGGTGTTGTACTTGATGGAAACTCACTCAAGTGGCAATGGTCTGTTCAGGCTCTCAAAATGTTGGAAATTAAGAGGCTCGCAGGTGTATGGTTCAAAAGGTGTGGACCCGCAGGCTCACCGTGCAGGAGGTGCGGTCATACCTGCAGGTTACCTCTTCAGAAGGTGTGGAACCCCAGTTCACTCACTTCAAGGCAGAGAATTGCGCTCACGTGGGGTTTCTTATGTTTGGCCTGTGGTATTTAGCCCGCCATTTCTGATGCTATGGTTTTGGCCTGTGGTATAGGATCTATTTTAGCCCCGGTTTGGATCCCTTGTATTGGTTATTGATGGTTTTGTCCCATGGTGTGAATAAGGGCTTGACTATAAATAGGGAAGGAGATCACTTGGCTCAGGCATCTTTTCAATTGAATATCTTAAGATCTGAAATATTGGGTTATCAATGTAAAATGCTTGATCTAAATCAAAGTAAATTTGAAGGTGAATCTATGAAGTCGTGATCTCTCAGGCGCATGTTCAGATCTGTGGATCTTACTGACTGTGGCACATTGGAGGACGGTAAATTTGGCCCTAATCAGAAGTCTGCAGGCGATCCATAGGTGCAGTGTGGGGGTACGCAGCTCAGTAAAAGGCTCAATGCGGGAGTACGCTATGAAACGAAAGGTGTAGTGCGGGGTACGCAACGCAGGAGAAGGCACAGTGCGGGGCACTCGCAGTATGAAAAAGGGAAAAGTGCGAGGTACGCAGGCGAGAAGAAGGCACAGTGTGGGTGTACGCAGTAAGTCAGAAGTAAAGATGCGGATCTAAAGAAAAGTATGCAGAGCAGAAGAACAACGAGTGCAGATCTGCGCAGCTCTGTCTCAGAAGAGCTGCGGATATACGCAGGCCCCTGTTGGTGAAGTTGTGGTCTTATTTTGAAACAATTGTTGATTGTCTTTTATCTATTGCAGCAAAGTTCTGTGTTTAGATTTCTGGTGTTGTTTTCTGTTTACAACATTCTGAAGAGTGGGTAATTCATTGGTTTATTGTATAAGGAGATTGGGTGATTTTCATGTATTTGATGATTATTTGATGTTCATGGATCCAGTTTGAAAATTAATGAAATGTGGTCCTTAAAGAAGTAAAAGAGAAAAAGGGGGTTGTAGCTCCCTTCTAGGAGAGACTGGAAAACGAGAGAGAGTTGTAGCTCTCTGTAGGTTGTAGCCTGCGTACTGGTAAAGGATTGCACCAGTACAATACATTGTAAAAAAAGTTTCTAATTGAAAGAAGATAGAGACATATATTGCAGCAGGTGGTTTTCACCCACATTGGGTTTCCACCTTATATCTGGTGTTCTTTGGTGTGACTATCTATTTTTCTTGTTTCATGCTCATTATTTATATACAAGTTAATGATCAATAAATTAAGGAAGGCATATTGAAAATAATTTGATAATACTGATTCACCCCCCCTCTTAGTATTATTTCCAACAGGAAAGTGCCTTAGAAAATCTTGTGGCAGTGGCCTCTATCTCATCTCCATCATGGGATCATGATTAGAGATCCCCACTCTCACAACCCAAAAAACAGAGTTTCTCTTTTGCTTATTGCATATCTTAGAGTTCATTCCTAGTAAGATCATTGTTTACGATTTCCTAGAAACACCTAAAGTTGGAATAGGTTTGGAAGGTCATAGTAATCATTGAGATACTTGGATTAGTTTTCTTATTCCCAAATCTATATTTATGGAAGTCCCTTGTGGAAAATAGTAGTAAATTTATGCCATTTTTTAGAAAATGATAACTAGCTTCAATCGAGTTGATTCTACTTGCATTAGATCAAAAAAACATTCCAGTTAATAAAAAATTTACCCCATTTCATTTTCACTTGATTAAGTTAGGCATTTGATATATTTACTAGCTCACTAGTTCTCGAATAGATTTTAGACTAGTAATTTCTTCTATTTTTTAGCATGGGTTAACATGGGTATTTGTGAGTGATTCCACCTAGAATGGAGACCTAAGACATCCTCGTCATAAAACAATTTTTCCCATCCAATTTGGATTTGATTTGCTTGGTCATTCGGTGAATTATAACATCTGGTAGCATCTGTCGTTTCCTATAGCACTCTTCGAGCATGTATATACTTGCCCAAATTTACTCAAAAAGATTGGTTTTTGTCCCTTAGGATTGCATCATGACCCCTAGGCTATAACTCAATGGTTGAGGAGGAATAAGCACCACTTAGGACTTTCCTTTTTAGTTAATGACCTTTACTTTATGCAATTACAATAGTTTTTCCTTCCTTCTATCTTCTTCCTTGCAATAGGTTAAGGTTTCCATTTCGAGCATTTCATTTTCTGCAGTTAGTTTAGGATTTGATTTCAGTACATACACTCCATTAAATCATGACAACAAAGGAATGACACATTCTATGCTACACATATAGTGTGATACCTCTTAGGTTCACACGAACCTCAGGTTGATAATTAAAGTTGGTTGCCTTGGGAGTTGCAACATTCTTGTTGCAATATTGAGGCTCATCAGGAAGAATCAATCCTACTCTTTGCTTCTACTGGAAAAGTCTCATAGGTTTCCCATGGGATAAAATTTCCTTATTGATCCCAACATGAGGGCAATCCTGCCCTGATCCTTTTACCTAAAATTTGTATTGAGTCTTTGAATAGATTCGATGATCTCCCGTAATTTTTCCCTTGTAGTTTTTTTGTACAATTTTTTTTCCACCATTTTGTTTATTTCTAACACCAACTCTATCCTATATTCAACTTGAGTACTTCTTAATTCCCGAGGTGATTTGGAATTAAGAAAATAGATCGTTTTTTTTTTTGCTAGATGGGCACTTCTTTTGGATTTCTCTTTGTGAGCAGCAATGATGCTTTCCATGTCTCTGACAATGGCCTTCTCTTCTACTATGATTAGAATATAATCCAAAATAGCCTTCACTTACTGGATGATATCATTCCAGATTATCTGTCCGGCCTATATAAGTGACATATTTCGCTTTACCTTCTCTCTCAAGTCTTTGATTTCATTACAGGTTGTTTGATAATATTTCTAGTATTCTGATGCATTGTCTTTTTCCATAGTCAATTGCCTCTATTTAACTTTTAATAGTTCCTTGGTGTCATCTAGGTGTTTTTGCAATTTCTTCATTTCATCCTCTGAGATTTCAATTTAGTCATAACCCTAGTAAATTTATGAGATGGATCTTCTAAATCTGGTTGTACCAGAATTTCACAAACATGGGTATCCCTCCTCTATTGTAAATTAGCATTGAGTTACTTAAAGGTAACCACTTAATTTTTACTCTCCAGTGATTCTTTGGTTAGAAGCTCTTTTTCTTTTTCAACCTGGGCTACCTCTAGGGCGATAATATGTTCAAAAACATGAAATTTTAACTTCTTTCTCAACACTTGAATTTTTGTCTCTTCTCCTCGCAAAAGCTTTTGCACAGTAGATCTATCCGCCGGATTTGCACGAAGCTTAAAAATTGATTTATTCAATTCTTCATTTTGGGTGTACAATGCTTTGGAGTTTTCTTTTTCTAGCTTCAATTGATTAATTACCTTCCCCAATAAGGCTTATGTTTTTCTTCTTCCAGTGATGTTTTTCTCAAATCACTATATATTAGTTCTCCAGTTTGCTTGTACAAATTGTTCTTGTCAGACAATCGAATATCCCTTGCATCCACATTTAGATTCATAACTTTGAAACCTGTTGTTGAGGAGATAGACAAAGCATAACGATGAGATAAGGACAATTTAAGTTTATTCCTTTCCGAATCCATGGCTAATAACAACCTAGTGTGGTATTCTGATTTAGAATGGGCTTCAAGCTGAGATACAAAATTTTCCCTAGTCTTCTTATTCTTTTCTTCAATTTGACCATGTAAATCCCTCAAAACAGAAACAGATCTATGCTGACTATCTTTAGGAACATGGGAAGAAGGTGTACATATCATCTCTCCCAGTTGTAACTGAAAATCAACTGCAATAGAGGAACTTCCTACTAGAGGTTGAGACTTCTTTTCTTTCTCACATATCTTTAATTTCTTGTAACTGTGAGTAGTTTCATCATCCAACTCAACAATATCTTCAATTCCTCTTTTTAATATTTTTTCTATAGGATGAGGAGTTTCAACCTCCATTCCCTTCAATGCTTCAGATTTACCACCATTAGCCAATTTTTCAATCTCTAGTCTCGGTTCATGTATATAAGGAGCATAATAATTATCCACCCTTCTCCTCGAAATAATTTGATGACGATCACATGTCCATTTGTCTGCTTCCTGAAGATGCATATCTTGAAGCATATCTTCAACCTCTTTCATACTTTGTCTATTATTAACAATAAATGGTCTAACAATTATGGGAAATTTAAATAAATATCCCTTCTTTGCTGGTAAAAAATGAACTTGATCCACATTCAAAATTTGTCTAATTAACTCTAAATCAAACGATCTCATTGGTACAATAGAAGGAATCATATAAGGGGCAACATATGAACCATATAATCTGATCTCAGCATAATCTTCAAACTGGAACCAATCCCCCACTTTGACATCTTTGCTGAGTTGTAAAAGGGATTGGGATTTTGGAAAGAGGTATTGTGTGACAAATGTATTCATAGCTTAGTAGGAAACTAACATAAAAGGGGCAGTGAAACATAAAAAACCCTCATGATCAGGGTGATTTATATAAATGTTTGTCCAATTTATCATTGACTATTTCTTTTTATGCAAATCCATTATGTTAAGGCCTAAATGCATGAATTTCAATACATGGACATAGAGGAAAAAGTAAACCAACAAAGATCAAAATATGAAACAACTAGTAAGATTCAAATTTGATAGTTGGGAATTCACTAAACCCTCCCAGAAAGATGGCATGTTAAGAGTCACTCCAGGTTGCATGACCAAATTAAACAATCCTATAATTGCAGGGTCAATAGTAGAAGTATTTGCTCTCCCCAAAACCCAGGCGATTACTTGAAAAAATGGTTGAGGCTCTTCAAAAAGACTATCTAGGGTAAACATAGTGGGTTATAAAGAAAAAACATGTCCAACTGGCATGAGATGGAAAGACAACTTAGCATAATTTCCACTAGACAAGTTTTGGAACCCATAAACCAGGGTTTCTTCGGAAAAAGAAATATAATGCTTTGAGGGTGGAAAATCAAGGGCCTATTGAATTAACGAGGAAAAAACTTGGAAAATTTTCTCCCCCAGTTAATTCATGAGAAAACATTTCTAAGGATACAGGGAAGGTACCATCCAAGTGATAAAGTTTCGATAAACATATGTCTGAGGAATAATGGCAGAAAATAGCCTTGATTTTACAACAACAGAGTATACAGGGGAGTCTAATTGACCAACCAATATGTTTTGATGAAGATCCATTAGGTTCAACAAGAAAATAGTGTCAAAGATGTTTCTTTCTATGTCCATCAATGGAATGTGGGTGGCAAAACTGACCATACAATTTTCTTTGACATTTTGAATAACTGAGTGAGGTAAACACAACACATAAATACCTGGAAGTTTTAGATGACTTTAGATTGCAAATTGATGAGCTGGAAGGTGAAGGTGTCCTTTGGGATGCTCTATCACGAATAGAAAAAGAGTGAACTTTAGCATAAAAATAAGATTTTATGGGTAAACGGGGAAAAGGAGAGGAAAAAATAGAATTAAATGAAGAGGTGACAAGTGTATAGGATGATGACATGGATGATGTGGTGGTGATGACATGATGGAATGAGGTGAGGTGTTAGGTGACATGGATATACCATGCTCACTTACTATAGGCCTCTAATGACATCCCCTTACTACTCACAGGAGCAACCATGGTGGTAAGCAGGCCCATCAGAGGGTGATGCCACAGAAGATCACAACCGTTGATAACAAAAATGTGATTTACATGTTCATGTCTTTATGAAGGCACCCTTGTTGATAATGTTCACGCTTGTGGTGATGTTAGGTTTCTCCTGCAGGGAAGCCCCGACACCATGATGACATCACACAATGAATTTTCCTGACATTTAACCTTCAGAATTTTGACTTCTACTGCTTCCCACCAAAGTACATGCATTATAGTGATCCTACACTATCATAGTTGAAAATAAATTCCCCTTTAATTTAAAAACAAAGAGCCCTCCTATACAATCTTGATTTTATTCCATGAGATTTTATTATTATTATTTTTTTTTTTGAATATATAAATTTTCTTTCCACATTTTAGACATAGTGAAAATGAGTTACAACATCTGGCTCTACCTAGGGATAGTGATTTGGAACAAAACACTAAGAACCACATATCAGTGCCTTCTCCTCATGCATGGAGTCATATTATAGCTTAGAACATTACAATGAAAAGTTCACTGAGTACATACAGTGGTAAAACTGGTATTTACAATGGAGGAAATTAAAAAAAACTCAATGATGAAAGTAGTGTTCCAAATACTACCCATTGACAGGGAGCTCTAGTAGTTCTCCATCCAAATTTTCTAGAATGAAAGTATTGTTGGCCTTGATTTCTGCTATTTTGAAAGGTCCAAACCACAAAGGATCAAATTTTCCATGCTTTCCTTTATCTTCCCTTCGCACATCCCATCTCAAGGTAAGGTCCCTAGGCTAAAAAATTATTTCTTTGGCCTTTCTATCAAAAATGAGTTTCATTTTTTCTTGATAGATGATCAATTTGTCAATCACTTGCTCTCTATTCTCATTCAGTTCTACTAGCTGGTTAATCCTTTGAGTCAATACATTAGGTTCCTCCTCAACATCTTGAATGAGTGCAACTATTGTTTTAGCTAACTAACTATGGAAAAGAGTTGCTACTCCATACTAATTCAAAAGGTGACTTACCGGTGGATCTTTTGGTAGTCACATTGTTTGCCCATAAGGAAAACTTTAGCTGATAATCCCAATTCTTTTTATTTTTTGCAATTGTTTTCTTGAGTATCCTTACCAGAGCTTTATTGGAGGATTCCACGAACACATTTCCTTGAGGGTAATATGTGGTATAATGAGAAATAATAACATTGTAATTCTAGTAGACATTAAATAATTTTTGCAAATTTGAATACTTGGGCATTGTCTGTAACCAATTTCTTAGAGCAGTCAAACCTTGTAAAAATATTTTCTTCCAGGAACTTTATCAACACTGTATCAGTTTCCTTCATAGTTGGAATTTCTTCCACCCATTTTATAAAGTAATCATTGGCTATTAAAATCCACTTGTGTTGCTTACTAGAAGGTGGATTTATCTCCCTTAAGAAATCCAATCCACACTGCCTGAAAGGCTCTTCAACGAACACAGTATTTAATGGCAGTGGTGCTAACTTTTCTTTTTAGAAAAAAGTTGGCACTTCTCACAAAATCTAACCAATCTGTAAACATTTGAGAATAATTTTTTCTAATAAAAAACAGCCTTCAAGATTTTATGTGCTGCTACTTTCCAATTATGATGTCCTCCACAAGCATATCCATTATGCTCATTAACAGTTTCAATTGTTTCGCCTTTTGTCAGAAAAAGTAGAAAATTACTAATGGGATCTTTCCAATATAGCTAACCATTTGTTATCACATACTTTTGCGTTTTCAGTCTTAGTGATTTATATTTTGTTCGGTCTAGGTAAGTTGGGAAGCTAAGAAATGAAAAGTAATGAACAATAATTTTTTACCAATTAGAGTAGACATATTTATATTGAATTATTAATTGCTTCTACTCACCTTAAATCAATTATGACTCCCTCCTTTTACATGATATGCCCCAAAAATTTACCTTCTCGTCAAGAAAAGTAAGACTTTTTTGGATTTAATGACAGTCCATATTTTCTGCACTTCACAAATGTCTACTGAAGGTGTTTTAGATGATCTTCATCTTATCTAGAAAACATTGTGATGTCATCTAAGTATATGACCACAAATTTATTATTTTCTCCCACAAATGCTATATCCATATCCCTCTGAAAGGTTGCAACAACATTCATCAATCCCAATGGAATTTTTGCATACATAAATATTCCCCATGGAGTTGTGAAGGTTGTTTTCTTATGACCATATAGGTACACTAATATTTGATTATAACTTGAGAGCCCATCAATCATGGATAGCTTTGAAGACCCTGTGACTCTTTATAAAATATGATCCATTTTCAGAAGAGGGTAATTATCCTTCATTGAGGCTCTGTTGAGATTTCGAAAATCTATACATAAATCTATTTTCTCCATTTTTCTTCCTCACTGGTACTAAATTAGCAACCCAATCTAAGTGCCTTAAAGGAACAATTATTTTTTCTTGCAATAATTTCTTCACTTTTTTTCTATTGAAGACAAAAGCAAAGGGTTAATTTTTCTTAACTTTTGTTTATATGGTTTGACCCTTGGCTTCAAAGGAATCTTATGTTGTATGATGTTTGTGTCATAAGTTTTGAGGTCCTCATAAGACCATGAAAAAAAATCAATATATTTTTTGAGCAGATCCACATACATATGCTTATAATATTTAGAAATTCCCTTTACCAACTTCACAAGTTTGGGATGTTATTCAATTCCAAGGTTACAATATTCAAAATCATCCTCCTAACTATACTTATTTATAGTTACTGGAACATCATTTGTATCAAAAAAAAATTCAAGGGGTACCAGACCTTTGGGAATCACTTTACCCTTCAATTGATTTTTTTTTGAACCATGGAATTATTTCAATGTGGTTCATCATTAACTCCCTATTCTGCATTATCTTTAGCTTTAGCTTCTTGAACAATTTCTGAATAAGAAAATTCACCTACCACTTCAAAGAACCTTTTTATTTTTTCATCATCTTCAAATACTTGCCAAAATTTAACATTGTCTGGTATTGAAGGTCTGTTTTGAATCTCAACTTCACACCTCCTTTTAGGATTTTGTGGAGGTTTAAAGGTGTTAGCTACCACTACAAGTGAATTAGAAAATATGTTTCCTTCCCTTGGAAAAATTGAATATTGAAAGTTGAAAAATAAATTATCCACTAGGTCCCAAACTTCATTCTGGTAGGCCCCAATCCTTGGGTGCTTTGTCTGGCACTTCGCTTTGATCTATTTTAGCTAACTCAGAATCTAAAAAGATACAAATACATTTTATCTTCATATTCTTAGTAGCATTCATACCAAGAATTAGAGCCTCATACTATGTTGTATTATTTTTAGAATCAAATTCCAATTTGTAAGAAAGAGGAATGATATCACCTTTTGGGGAAAGTAGAAGAACACCCGCACCATTCCCTTCCTTAGAATATGCTCCATCAAAATATAAATTCCAAACTCCACTTACTATTGCTTCTTTGTTTGGAGAACTGAAGAGACCTACGCCTTTGTATCTTTTGCAATTTCTTTAGGTACTTGCAAAATAAAACAAGAAAAATAATCTTTCTCCTAGCTATAAATAGGAGAATTACTAGAACCTTCCTTTGTGATAGCCTTTACAAACCTAGAATCCTTGTACTGTCTTATTTCTTCTCCATCTAAGACTGGAATGATTTCATAAGTAAAGTCCATGTTTAGTACTCCTCCCAGTTTAGCTCCCCAATATCTTGAAAGAAACATTCCAAATCAGGCTAGAATATATGACACTACCACATCCATCAAGATACTTCTGGTTGGAAATTGAGTCAAAGAGACCAATAGTTATTTAATAAGTCCAACACACTTGAATTTTTTAGAATCAAAGGAATATAAATCCTCGTATGGTTTGGTGATCTGGAGGTTTAGCGCTTCATCACTGAGTGAGGCACTAAATTGTGAGAAGCCCCTGAATCAGACATACAAATATGAAGAATAAAAGTATGCATTAGAAGAGAAATATAAAAAAGAGGATTTTAAGAATATTTTTCCTCCACTTGTGGGAAAAACATCACCATTGGCCTCTCCTCCTAAAAATTGATTGTATCTGCTATATCATTGGATTGAGATAAGTGGGTAAAATCTTAAATATGTTTTTTATAAGGAGACTATTTCACCAACTTAGTAAATGGAATAGGTATTTTGACCTTCAATAATGCTTTATTAATACTAAAATAATGAGCTTCCTTTTCTACTTTGGACTGCTCCTCCTCTGTTGGCCTCTCTTTTGGAACATTTCGCTGAACTTGTTTTTCTTGTGCCACCTTAACTTGTTGTCTCCTAGAATTTTCTGCCTATTGAACAATAATTGTTCTCAAAGGATACTTCCCCTTTTGATCCATATTTAGCACAGACTTCTCAGCTAGCTATTTTGAATGCTCTTCTACATGATCCCAAGTCCTCAAACTCGTCCTCGATCGTACATATTATGCAATTCTGCCTGCATTAAATCTACAATCTTCCTGCAATATTCATTAATATCTTCATCATCTAATGCAATTTGGGGCTCAATATTTGAATCCACATCATATATTCCTTCTCCTTCCTCCTATGATAGAGAAAAATATTGATTCTCCTATAATATTAGAGTCTCTTCCACTGCTTCTTCTGGTTCATCTTCAATGTACAAAGGAGGTTGAACTTGATCTTGGAATTTCTTCTGCCTCTACATAATCTACAATGGTGCCCTTCTAAAATGAGGATTAAAATTTATATTCTGTCATTGTTGAATTTGTCTAGGAGAATTCTTATTGTCTAGTTCAAGCTTGACGAACTTATTTGAAAATTTTCTAATAAACTTCGTCACCTTATCCAACTTTTGCTCATGTGAATCTTTAAGCTGATTAGAAGATATTGATTCTTCTTTTCCCTTGTTTTGATCTATTGTTTCTGTTTTTGTTTTATTTTTCCTGCTATAGATATATTAGTTTCAATCTCCAATGCATCAGTCTAGATTTGATCTAAGGTGGGATACCATCTTTCCCTTATTGTAAAACAAAAATATGACTTGAATACTCTTGCAAAAACTACTTTTACACTAGTAGGAGTTGGTTTTATCTCTAAACAGAGGCTATTATACAATTTATTAAATATTTTTATAAACTCAGCTACTTATTCATCTGGTTTCCTCTTTATTGCATTAAATTTAGTTAAGAAATATCCATGATCTTTGTTTTCTCCTCAGCTTTGTATAAAAGAATTGTCTAATTCCTCCTAGGTATTGATTGAATTAGCTACGCGGTTTTGAACCATTTTATTTCTTCCCCATAAATTTATTGTACAAATAAGCTCATAACCACATCAAGATACTCCACATTCACGTTTTCTGCGAAAGCACATAAAGTTGCTACATGCTTTTCTGCAGTTTTTTCATCTTCTCCGGTGTATCTTGGTAGCAAATCAAATAATCCAGAGGCATAATATTTATGGGCTGGGGCAGATTGAGAGGAGCATAACAATTTAAAATAAATCCTGGAATTACCATATTATGTTTTTTCAATGGAAGAGGAGAGTTTCTTGCTTGAAACACAAAAGGAGGAGGTGGAACCAAAGATATAGGAATTGGTTGAGAAATTGCAAGGACAGATTGGAATGAAGCATAAAATAAACAATTTTTATTTCTTCAAATTTTGAAATAGATGGAAAAGAAAAAGAAACTAAATTGAAAGAACTTTCTTCAAGAGTACGCTTAGGAAAAATAGATTGAGGAGAAAATGAATTGTTCCTAGAAAAATCTAAATTTTTTATGACTTCTTCTGGATTATGAACTCTAGGGAATTGAGATAGAGAACTAGGGACTGGCAGCATGGGACTTGGAGTTTTTGGAAAATTTTCTCTCCAAACATTTCGAGAAACTAATTTCTCAGGATTAGATAGGATTGGAGTCTTTTCTGTGAGGTGTCTAACCTTGTGTGAGGCCTTCTTGGAGGCAAGACTACTACTTGGTGATAAAACTCAACCAACCCAATTACTTTTCTCACCAAAAAAAGAAATGGGTTCCCAAAAAAACCCAGGGAAAAATAACTTTGTTCTCCATTCGCCAGAAAAAAGATGATGTAACCCTAGAGACAACCTCTAGTTGAGAACAGGTTAGTGCCTAGGACATCCATATAAAAGGTGACGAATACTATTTGTTGTCCCATTATGACAGTTCAGAAGTATGCATCACAGGTAATGTTACAAGAATCTTCTTTGGATAAAAATACCTTTCAAGGTGGCCTCATTGATAATGAAAATGATTTAAAGTTGTAGTAGGGTAATGGAAGGAAATGATAGAAGGTTTAGAAAAAAATTTGTTATGTCATAATCTCTTGCCTTGAAACTTAGCAAAATATATGAAAGACATAAAAATAAATTGATAGAAAAGAAGAGTACATTTTAAGGTTATTTAATTTAAAGATTACAAGTATTGCGAGTTCAGTAAATATGTATTATAGAAAACAACCAGAAGCTTCATTACTCTTTTCAAAACATGAAAGAACAATACATGACTTACAATGAGTGGGAACACATATCAAATTCAGAGAACTGCTTTGAATCACCCTGAAAGTTTTATTTAATCTCTAATAAAAGGTAGAAACATTACACATAAAAATTTCCCTTCTGAAGTCAAAATTTTGGAACCTCAAATGGTTCTTTAAAGCCTTTTTTGTAGTAAATTACAAAGGTGATAGTTATAAAAATTGCATACTGTCACAAACTTCTAAAACTACCTTCAAAACTACTTTAAGCTCTATTCAGTCCTTCTGAGGACTTAATTTTTTTTTTTGGAAATAACAACAAAATTATGAGTCAAGATTACAAAATATCATGTCTTCAATTTTTCATGAAATAAAACAAGTGGCCAATTTTCATTCGATCACTTGTGACTATGGGGCAAGCTCACTTGTATAAGGTCCAGGTTCTACTACTATTGTTGGAGACATACATTCTCTTTGCATTTTTCATACTGTCAAGTTTGAACTTGAGCATTTGACAAACCTTGCATGAGCCATCCTAAAATTAGTTATCTGAATGTAAGTTGGCTTCTCTGTGTTATGGGTGAAACCACCCTAGGGCTTTGGGTTGAGAACCCTAATAGAGCAGAGCGCAAACCACAACAAGAAATGCTCAAGCAATCATTAAAAATCCTTATTCTACTAAATCATGTAGGAGTGCCCTTACCCAGATGTCCTTTGTTTAGGTAGATTCCGCAAGGTGAAAACCCTCATCTTCTCCCGATGTTCTTGAAACCTAAAAATTATTCAAGTGGAACCTACACGACAGTAGAAACATAAAGCATATACATGATGTTAAATTTAAATCATATAAATGAATGACTAATTATACATCAATATAATATTCATAAATGAATTACAACATGATTTTAATGCATAAACACATTTCATATTGGAAACAGAACAACATTCCTTTTATTGAAGTGAGCTATAAATAAGGTGGAGAAATACAACATGATTCCTTCTCTGTCTCCAAGTGGAACTATCCTTTGGATCCGTCCTTTCCTGATCTTCAGCAATTTTCCTCCATAACCAATACAAGGATATCTCAAGCAAGATGGGGGATATCTATAATCAAGGAAACAAGGGTTTCTTGAAGCTCTGGGGAGTGCAGGAGGCACATATATTCTTCAGACTCGATCAGGGATAATTTCACTATAGTATCAATATCTCATCCTTTCTCCCTTAAGGCCTTCCCATGTAGGTTTATTTATACCTCTCCAAATTATTATTTTTTAGTTGGGAAATAGTTGGGCTACGGGCAATAGGAGGTGAGTAACAGGTAAAACTTGTGAACTCTGCTCAAAATTAAGGAAATTTAATTTTTTAAAGTGTTTTAACATATGTACGTGGGTTTGATATATGCTGACCCACATGTACACACTTTTATCACAAGGAAAAGTAGTGTATGGGGAATAAAACACTGTTTTTTAGATTTTGGACCAAGTTTAGAAGAAAGGTTTTCCCTAGGCCATAATTAGAGCATCAGATCTACTAAGATTGGTAAATGGTGCTATAATAGATGCTCCCTAATATATGAGTTCAAAAGGGGTACATGATGGCCAAAATGTGTTAAGTGTATGGAAGGAATCATGCTGAGTCCGAAGAGGAGTTCACCATAATTCAGCATGCCAAGCCATCGAAAGAGATTAGAAAGAAATTGCTATCTAAGGCAGGCATACCCATGCTCAGAAATAGGAAAGCATGTCTGCAAGTCAAGTACAAAAGCAGATTGAATATCCATACAAGTATAAAGGAACTGTAAATACATAATGGATCATCTAATCATAGTCAAGAAAGTACATGTTTTAATATCACATATAAAGAGTTGATCACTGAAGCCAAAACCCTAATCCAAATAGTACCAAGTGAACATGATGGAATAAATAGTACTACACCACAACTCGGGTGCTAGCATATAAGATGTCGCTGTAAGGAACTACAGCATATAATGTGGATGGTGTCAACTAGCAAAAACAGGAGCAACTGAAAAGTGAACCAGGACATGCTGATGCAAACCCGAGGTCTTCACTGGCCGCCGTGGTACATTTCTACACAATGGGAATGAATGATCTAACATCAACGATGTGAGAAATCATTTTATTATCGGTCATTGATGTATACCGTTAACAAACGCGAGACTACTCACTAATAATTATGATGAGAGTCAAGGTACCCAGTACAATCTAACAAGTGCGAATAAATGAGCTATAGTCGAACACTTGAAAGAATCTATCAATCAGGAGACAATGATGTTTTCCCACTGTCGATAGCGAAGGAATCTGTCATTGATGATTGCAAACCCTAAGGTACTACCAAATGGAATCTATATCCTTTTTCTAGAGAAATGAGCTAAAGTCAATGGGGAAAGATCTGCTAGAAGGAAGGCATTAAGGCATCCTTCATCAATCTAGCGTGAGTGTAACCCGTAGGCCAATAATGTGGAAGGAATTAGACGAATAAAGGTGTATTAACCCAACCGAAGCATGTTTCTGGTGTACACAAGATGTGGCTAGTGCATGATAGAAGCCCTCTGAACCAACCAATAATGAAAGCTAACACAAAGGAGAGGAATCCACCAATAGGGTCAAATGGAAACCAAGGCACTACACGAATCCAAATGTGTAATAATGAAAGATGATGTCAAACACAAGGGAAACCACCTAGTCACTACCCATGATACTGATCGATGCTAAGCACAAGGTGACCTATCAATAATGAAAATAGGGCAAGGGTGCGGCTCTAGATCAACCCTCAGAGCAATTTTCGTAGTCGATAAGGACAAGACCCACCAGTGAGAAGTCAATGGAGACCTTCTCAACTCGACATGAGAAAAGGACCAATAAAACTGATGTGATAATGAACATGACTTTGACAACTAGGGATGGCCGAATGAAAAATAGGTTAAGAGACACTGCAAAGAGGCCGACTCAGGCTTATTTCCCTTGAACAAAAGCACGACTCAACTGTGACTACATGGCAACATATGATAACTTTGTATAAGTTTGTCATGCAGGAGGCATAACAACTCTCCATATGATTGGAAGAGGTAACCAATCGGAGGAGAACTGACTCGATAACAAGGTTAAGGCTCTCCTAAGTCAAACTAAAGCTCAACCCAACGGAGGAAATACTTTCTTTTTAGTGGTTTTTCAAGGGTGACACGACTGACTCTAGCTGCCATCAAAATATGGAAATAATGTCCTGTTCTCGCTCTTTTTTGGAATATATAATTTTTTTGTCTTTTTATTTTATATGAATTTTGAAAAATAATAAAAAAATTCTATAGTACTGTGGAAGGAACGAGTGTCAAAAAAGTAGATGCTCTAGTTCCTGGGAGGGGAACTTTCTTATGCTCAATGCAAGGTGGCGAAACTTGTCAAGCAAACTCAAAGGGATGTTCTTTCCATGGGTATAAGGGTGTGTCAAGTTGTAGAGGCTAAGTGATTGCAAGGTTGATTTTGCATAAGACATGGTCAATAAGTGGCTTAAACATGAGTCCAAGTGAAACTAGCTCAAGGCCAAAAGGTGCAAGTAGTTAATATGAAATGCAACAATACAACTCAACATAAAGGAGCCTCTAGGGTATAACGCCAGAAAGTAGCGTAGAAGAATTAGAATGAGTCTTCAATGCACAATTCATGGCAGGACTAAAAAGGATTCCTAAGCCTAAGAAGAAAAATTCAACATGGGTAACAAGTGACAACAAGGTACTCTCTACGACGCCCATGATAAGGTAGGCTCTACAACACAAGTCATGATACTTCTAAGCAATGAGAAGGTTCTACACCATAACTTGGTGGGGTCGATCCTAAGGCCAAAATGGGAAAGGAAACTGATAAGTGCATAATGCAAGTGAAAAACCTAACCTATATGCTAGTTTCAAGAACCAATACCTGTCAAAACAGATCAAAGGAGAAATCTTCCAAGTTTTGCAGACATAAATAGGAACACTAGACAAGAATTTAATACATCCCACATATAAACTTCAGATAAAATCTTGTGTTATAGAATATAAAACTTGAACATGCGTACCTTATATATACAATATGGTACAAGGAACCTCATAGCCTTGCGGCTTACCCATAATAGTTATTCTGGACAAACCCCTTGTAGGGCTTAGGCTAAGGATTCCTTTGGTAATCAAAACTCATGGCTTCAAAGAGTTCCTCTTATGAAGGAAAATCAAATTCTCAGAAATCATGAGAACTACAAGGATCAAAAGAGGGAATTAAGGGGTCCCATGTCCCTATAGGAAGAATCTCTCAGTCAATTGTTGGGACCAAGTCCCAAGAAGGAGAATAATGGGTCAAAGGATCCTTCTTAGAAGCAATTGAACATTGAGGACTCAATGCCACATAATTCACCTGTGGCGAGGAGAGTCTACTTGAAAACTTGGAACAAACCAAGGGGTATTCTGCAATAAATTCAAATTAGGGTGGTGATTATCAGATGTAATCTGATCAATAGTGACAATATTCCCTTTATGAGGAAAACACATCACTTGAAAGAGTGAAGACACCACAACATTCATAGAATAGACATAATCATGCCCAAGTGGCATATTAAAGTCTAAAGGGTGATGAACCACCATCATATCGCTTAAGACAGTCTTCCCACCTAATGTAATAAGCAATTGAGGAATAAATCATAGGCCAACAACTGACTATCAGCTGACAACAACTTTGGAGAACCCAAAGCTTTCCAATTTATGGAGGATATAATACTTGCAGAGGATCCTTCATCCACTATACATCGATAGATGTTTGTGGAATTAACTCTAACCTTTATTTGGAAAGGTGCAACGGAAGGAAGACAAGGCTCAACAAGACTATCCCAATCAAAGGAGACACTCCTAGAACTTGGAAGGGGAATATTCAAAGAAACTAGAATGCCCCTATACCAGAAGACTCTGTACTAGAAATCAAACAGACTTTGTTGTTAGGCACTTCAGCCCCCAAAAGAGGAGTGTAATCAGCCAGAGATTACACTTCATAAACCACATTATCAACCAATAGTTGATGAGACTGTTGAGAAACCATATCAGATCCAAGAGTAGAAGAACTTTCAGACTCAGACCATATCCTTTGTACCTCTATAATACTAGGGCATAAATGAGTAAGATGGTCTCCCTTGCATATCTTACAAGGGAACTTAGGTTTAAAACTTCCATGCCTAGGTTTCTTATCAACATCCATTCTGCCAACATGACTAGTAGTGGTTTGCGGAGAGTCCCCAACATGACTTGCAAAGGTCAGTGACTCTTTCCCAAGAGAAATATGACTAGTGCCCCCAACCCTACTAAAAGAAGTCAGTGAGTCAATCGAAATATGACTCATACAGGTAGGTGACCCATTCCTAGTATGGATCGCAGTGACTAGACTTATGCCCCTAGAATGATTGGCAGTGATTGAAGGCTCATCTCCAACATGACTAGTAGAGGTTGATGATGAATTGCTAGTATGATTTGCAATGACTAGACTTGTGTCCCCAACATGATTGGCAGCGGCTGAAAGCTCATCTCCAACATGACTAGTAGAGGTTAATGGTGAATGGATAGAAGTGTTCTTATTATTTTTCTTCCTCTTTCTCTAATTTTTAGATCTCTTATTACAAGAGGGAGGAGAAAAAGGAATACTAGATTTCTATTTTAAAGAAGATGAATACTTAATACCCATTTGGCGCCCTTGAAATAAATCATTCATCTGTGAAGCTTCAAGAAAATCGGGAATATTCAGAGTGGACGACGGTCAAACTGGTAGTCCCACATTCAATCCAGGAATATTGAAAGTGGCCATCAAGGGTGTACCAACGTTTCCAAAGAAAAGAAAAGCACAAGGATCCCCTTTTGGGAGGGTACCTTGGTTGGTTTCCACAGGAATATTGACCATATCTAACTTATTCACAGATCCTTCCCTTACGAGAATGTACAAATGACTTTCCAAGGAAGATAGATGCACAATCAAAACCTTTGCCTTTGAGGAGACAACTCCACAAATTTTAAAAGAAAGATCAAAAGACTTTCAAGATCAACAGAGTGGTAGGTTAGTCACTTAGAATCTAAAGTCCAAAAGTGACAAGACAAGTCCACCTAAATCCAACTAAATCCAAAGAGAAAAGAGCACTCAACTATGAAATCCCTAAAGATCTAACCAATCAAGCAAATTCCAAGTATTTCTGCTCTGGGTGATGAGGAACAGATACCAAAATAGAAAGTGAAGTAAGTGACCTTCGGAAGATATCCTGGGATAATGACAGCCCAAGCCTACTAGCGAAGGTATCCTAAGAAGTTACGATGACCTCCAGACAACAACCTTTGCCGATTAAAGCACCCAAGTTTCGCAAGGGTACCCTCCAGAAGTACTGTTGAATGTGATGCAATGTCAGCCTCAGGTTCCACGAGATTCCCCTTCACAGCCACCTATGCGGTCCCTAGGAAAGGCCACTACTACGGATACCAACTCATATCAAAAGCTAGGAAAAACAGTCATGAGTTAGGATCCAACAAGTAGGAGAGGGGGTATCTCTTTTCCTTTTATTCATTCTCCCTCGCGTTTAACTCCCAGTCATAGAGCTTTCCCAGTCTTTCTAACGATATTGGGTTTCACTCTTTATTCAACTTCTATGTTTTGTAATTTGAGCAGTCTTTGAGAGTTAGCTATCCACTAATCTAATCCAAGGCCCTAATGAACCTAAACTTGTTGGTGTTTGTTTAATGACAACAATAAAAGTTCTAGTCATTTTATTAATCACATGATTTTATATAGTTGTTCTTTAAGTCAGGGGGAATTACGAGAGTGAAACTGATGATGTTTTGATGCAACAGAAACTAATAGAAACATAGCTACATGCCAATGTAGTTATTTTCTTCAATGAAAATGGATTTATATAGAGTTCTACAAATAAACTTGTACAAGAAACTTTTTCTTTTCCCAAAAAAAACACTCCACACACCCAAAATCTAACAAAAAGAATTAATATGTATGTAATGCAAACTATAATGATAGTGCATGGATGCTCATCCAAGAAGCAAAAATGTGTTTCTTTATAAAGAAAATAAGCCAATTTGAAAAATGAAGAGTGCCAAAAAATTAAAAACAAATCTCTCCAAAGCAAGCAAAACAAATTGAAAAAATATCACAATTCGCTTCTCACCACTAAAACAAAAGAAATTGAAAACCAAAAACTTGGAAAAATAAAAACAAAAGCATTTTTTTTTAATCTTTTTCTTTTAAAGGGAACAAAACAACTTTTCGAGGTCACAAAAGTACTATTAAAACTTGGAAAATCAATAAATAGGCACAAGAAGTCTTTCAATCTCGCAAGTTATAAAGTCAAAAATGAATAAAACTTGAACAACAAAGACTATGAACTTGTACAAATTGACCCAAGTAGCAGCAAAATATTTCAACTAATTGACAAAAAGGTCAAGAAATAAATAATTTCAAACCTGTCAAAAAGACTCTCAAAAGGCAAGAAAAGCAGCAAGGCCACCAAACAAGGAGAAGCAATGCAAGGGATTTGAAATCTGGGTTGGAAATGAAATTGAAAATAATTTCTTTTCCAAAAGACCAGAACAACCAAGACCTTTAGAGCGAAGCCTTGGACCCAAGATACAAACTAAAAACTTGCTTAAGAAGCAATCCTAGGCCAAATATTTTCAGTGAGAAGGAGATTTTTGAAAAAGAAAGCTTGTAGGAAAAATGAATTCTGTAGACAGCAAATGACCATACAACAGCATAAACCACCACGCAGAAGACCTAACTAGGCAGAAAGATTTGAAAAAACAATCCAAAAAATTTCATACCTAACTGTGTAAAGACACAGAGGCGTGCACACATGTTTCTAATATAAGAAAATCACATATACGTGAGTCTGCCTTAAAGAAACCCGCATGTATATGCTAATGTAGTCAAAGAAAACAACATATACAAAGCTTTATTAGGAAAAACAAAAATCAAGGTCTGATCAAGAAGATCAGACTTGATGCCTGGGATACTAATGTACCAAACAATACTGTAAAAGCAAGCAACCAAGAAAGTGAACCCTAATTCAAAACAAAAAACCCAAACCAGGAATAACAAGATTGTTATCGCAGTGGAGTCACCAATTTTGTTACGGGTGAAACCACCCTAGGGCTTTGGGTTGAGAACCCCAACAGAGAAGACGACGAACCACAACAAGAAATGCTCAAGAAATCATCAAAAATCCTTATTCTATTAAATCATGTAGGAGTGTCCGTACCTGTATGTCCTTCATTTGGGTAGATCCCGTAGGGTGCAAACCTCAACTTCTCCTGATGTTCTTGAAACCTAAAAATTATTCAAATGGAACATACATGATAGTAGAAACATAAAGCATACACATGATGTTAACTTTAAATCATATAAATGAATGACTAATTATACATCAATATAAGATTCATAAATGAATTACAACATAATTTTGATGCATAAACACATTTCATATCAGAAATAGAACAACATTCCTTTTATTGAAGTAAGTTATAAATAAGGTGGAGAAATATGACCTAAGTCCTTCTTTGGCTCCAAGCGGAACCATCCTCTAGATCCGTCCTTTCCTGTCCTTTAGCAATATTCCTCCATCACCAATACAAGGATATATCAAGCAAGATGGGGGATACCTATAATCAAGGAAATAAGGGTTTCCTGAAGCTTTGGGGATTACAGGAGGCACAGGGATTCTTCAGACTCGATCAAGGATAATATCACTATAGTATCAAAATCTCATCCTTTCTCCCTTAAGGACTTCCCATGGAGGTTTATTTATACCTCTCCAAAATAGTTTTTTCAGTTGGAAAATAGTTGGGCCATGGGAAATAGGAGGTGAATAATAGGCAAAACCCGTGAACTCCACTCAAAATTAAGGAAATTTAATGTCTTTAAGTGTTTTAACATATGTACGTGGGTTGGGCATATGTTGACCTGTGTGTACATGCTTTTATCACAAGGTAAAGTAGCATATAGGGAATAAAACATTGTTTTTTAGATTTTGGACCAAGTCTGGAAGGAAGGGTTTCCCTAGGCCATAATCAGAGCATCAAATCTACCAAGAGTGGTAAATGGTGCTATAACACTCTGTAAAGAGATTTTTAATTAACCATAGCAATTGAAAATCTCTTTGATGGTAATTCACAATAGTAGACCCCTTAAAAACTGTTGTTTTCTCATGGGAAGAATCAATCTTACTCTTTGCTTCTACTAGAAAAGTCTCATAGGTTTCCCATGGAAGAAAATTTCCTTTTTGATCCAAACATGAGGGAATTCCTGCCCTGATCCTTTTATCAAAATTTGTATTGAATCTTTGAACAGATTCCCTAATCTCTCGTAATTTTTCCTCTGTAGTTTTTATGTACATATTTTTTCACGATTTTGTTTATTTATAACATTAGCATTGTCCCATCTTCAACTTGCATACTTAGTAATTCCTTAGTTGATTTGGAATTAAGAAAATCAATCGTTTTCTTTGCTAGATGGGAACTTCGTTGGGATTTCTCTTTGCGATAAGAAATGATGCTTTCAAGGTCTCTAATAATGGCCTTCTCTTCTACTATGATCAACATATAATCCCAAATAACATTAACTTTCCAGTTGATATCACCCCAGATTATCTTTCTGGTCTGCATAAGTGACATATTTCCCTTTACCTTCTCTCTCAATTCTTTGATTTCATTACATACGGTTTGATAACATTTCTAGTATTGTGATGCACTTCCTTTTGCCATATTAAATTGCCTCTCTTTAAATTTTAATATTTCCTTGGTGTCATCTAGGTTCTTCTGCATTTTCTTCATTTCATCGTTTGCGATTTTCAATTCAGTCATAATCCTGGTCAATTTAACAACTGGATCTTTTGAATCTGGTTGTACCAGAATTGTACAGACATGGGTATCCCTCCTCTGCTATAAATTAACATTGAGTTCTTTAAAGGTAGCCACTACATTGTTCCTCTCCAGTAATTATTTGGTTAGAATCTCTTTTTCTTTTTCAACCTGGGCTACCTCTAAGGCCATAACATGTTCAACCATAGGAAAATTTAACTTCTTTCTCAACACTTGAATTTTTGTCTCTGCTCCCTACAAAATCTTATGCACAACAGATCTATCCTCAGGATTTAGACCAATATTAACAACAAATTTTTCAATTGTTCATTTTGGGTGTACAAGGCTCTAGATTTTTCCTTTTCTAGATTCAATTGATTAATTACCTTCCCCAAGAAGGCCTCTATTTTGCTTGCTTCCAGTGATGTTTTGTTCAAACCACTATAGATTAGATCTCCAGTTTGCATGTGAAGATTGATCTTATGAGGAAATGGAATATCCTTTGGATCCAAAGTTAGATTCACAGTCTTGAAACCTACTTCTAAGGAGATAGACAAAGCATAAGGATGAGAAACATACAATTTAAGTTGATTCCTTTCCAAAGCCATGACCGATAACAAGCTGGTGTGGTACTTTGATTCAGATTGTGCTTTAAGATAACATACAACATTTTCCCTAATATTATTATTCTTTTCTTCAATTTGACCATATAAATCCCTCAAAACATAAACATATATGTGTTGACTATCTTCAGGAACAATGGAAGAAGGTGTTCATATCATCTCTCCTAGTTGTATAAAAAACTAGTTTTAGTAGAGGAAGTTCCTACTAGGGGCTCAAAATCCTTTTCTTTCCCATGCATCTTTAATTTCTTGGAACTACATAGTAATTTTATCTTCTAGCTCAATGATATCTTCAATTCCTCTTTTTAATGTTTTTTATACAAGATGAAGAGTTTCAACCTCTATTCCCTTCTGTGCTTCAGATTTACCACCATTGGTCAATTTTTCAATCTCTCGTCTTGGTTAATGTATATAAGGAGCATAAGAATCCTCCACCCCTCTCCTTGAAATAATTTGATGAAGATCATATGGCCATTTGTCGCCTTGCTAAATATGCATATCTTGAAGAATATCTTCAACCTCTTTTATAGTCTGTATATTATTAACAATAAATAGTCCAACATTTTTGGGTAATTTGAATAAATGTCCCTTCTTTGCTAGTACAAAATCAGCTTTATCCAAACTAAAACTTTTTCTAATAAACTCTAAAGAAAACAAACTCATTGGTACAAAATAAGGAATCATGTAAGGGGAAACCTTTACTCCATATAATCTAATTTTAGTAGAATCTTCAAACTGGAACCAATCCCCCACTTTGACATTTTTTCTAAGTTATAAAAGGGATTTGGATTTTGGTAAGAGGAATGGTGTGACAAAGTTGTTTATAACTGAGTAGGAAACTGACATAAAAGGGGAAATGAAATATGAAAAACCCTCATGGTTAGGGTGACTTCTAACAATGTTTATCCAGTTTATCACTGGCTGTATCTTTTTATGCAAATCCATTCTGTTCAGCCCTAAATGCATGAATTTCTCTACATGGACATAGAGGAACAAGTAAATCAACAAAGATGAAAACCTGAAACAACAAGTAAGATTCAAATTCGACAACTGGGAATTCACTAAAACCTCCCAGAAAGCTGGTATGTTAAGAGTCACTCCAGGTTGCATGACCAAGTTAAATAATCCTATAACTGCACAGTCAATAGTAGAAGTATTTTCTCTCCCCAAAACCTTGGTGATTACTTGCAAAAACCGGTTGAGCCTCTTCACCAAAACTATCTAGGGGAAACACAGTTGTTTCTAGAGATAAAACATGTCCAAGTGGCATGAGATGGAAAGAGAACTTAGCATAATTTCCTCCAGACAAGTTTTGGAACTCAGAAACTATGGTTTCTTTAGAAAAAGAAATATAATGCTCCAAAGGTGGAAAATCAAGGGTCTTCTAAATTAACAAGGAAGAAACTTGGAAAATGTTATCCCCAAGTGAATTCAAGACAAAACAATTCTAAGGATATAGGGAAGGGACAAACCAAATGATAAATTTTAGATAAACATATGTATGAGGAATAATGGCAGAAAATAAACCTGATTTTACAACAATAGAGTATAATGCTAAGACCATGTAGCTTTACAATGACTTCTTCATGCCTTTTCCATTTTCCATGGCCTTGCACCACAAATTATTCATGCCACCTCTGTTCTGCAGCTATGTTACTGTAACTTCTTCATTGGAGCATATCACACCTCTTTTCCATTCACATTGCAACATACATCTTGTGGTTCTGCAACATACATCAACAATCTCTACAACATACCTTAACATCACAACACACCTTGGAATCAAGCAAGCATAATGGCAATAACATCACAACATCATACCAAATGAAATCATAACATATGCAAGAAACCTCTAACAACACATCACAACACCCTTTACACCATACCTCGCTTCTTTACAAACATAACAAGTATGTCATCAACTGTGGTATTTCATCTGCTAAGCATGCATCAACTAGCATGTCATCAACTATGCATACATCAAATGACCCTTTTCCATCAACGACAACTATGTCAACAATATCCCCTTTTGGGATTGATGGAAACACTGTGGTCCTCCCCCTTTTGTCCTAAGAAGCATTTCTCCTCACCTCTACTTACCTCCCCTTTGACACCAATGGAAAGGGGGTATAGTGAAAATTAGCAAAAATATCACAAGCTTCATTGTTTGATTGATTAATAGGTAGAGAAATAAAAAATGTCATCGAAGTTGTCTAATTGTACAAAATGTTTTCTTTTGCTTTGACCTATAATTTTAGCAACATCAATAAAGAAAGTACTATTTTCCTGGTTTTATGTTCCTATATCAACATTATCCATATCATTACTATTATCAAGCACCAACCCTCAAAAATAATTGTTGGTAGAGTCATTGTCTTTAGCTTCTTCAGGGTGAATGGCCAACCTAACAAAAATGATCCTCCTCTATGTTTACAATGTTTCTTTCATATCTAGTATGTGATAATTCATTACCCAATAGATCTACAGTAGTTGGTATCAATATCTTTGTTGGTAACCTCCTCCATTTGCAAGCAAGTTCATTTCGATAGTATCTATCAAGTCTGGTAGCTTAGCAAAAACCAACTTTCTTGTGGTTTTTTCATTCAACTTTTTTGTCACTTTGGTTTTCTCATTAACTATTGTGCTAACTCCAACAAAAATCAATACCCAATTTTACTTCTCTCTCAATGATCTCTGGGATGATTCAATGCAATTAACAATTTCATCTAAAAGCAGAGATTGTCATGCCTTTCCAAATATAGCTTATTGTCTTTTTCTTCAATGTTTGCAAATGAAATTTTATGGTTCAAAAAGAGTTGTTCAAAATTATTCTAAGAATATCATAGAATTCACCAATGGTTAAACCCTCATGCTTGATTTATGTTAACCTGAGTTCTTATATATAAATTAAGCACTATCATAGCCTTAGAAAGATAATATTTGAGAACATCCAAAGCAATTGTTAGCATAAACGAAAAGTCTTTCAAAAATTCTTTGCAACTAGATTTCTACAAGTTCATCTACTTGGATTTCTCTTGGGATTTTTTCAATGACATTCCTCTTCTTGTTCCAGAACTAACATTTTCCTCAAAATTTATTTTTCTAACAAAAACCATTAATTGGCCATCGACCAAAAAGTTTGGTTCTATGCCAATCACTTCAGCACACTTCATTATGAATCTACCTTAATAGGAATTCTCCTAAGAACATAAACCCAACATGGTATAATGTGTTTCAAATGATCAACTCACACTTGTCATATGAAAAACACATCCTATAAATAATCTCCAAAGCTATAAATAAATATCTCTTCCTGGAAGTTCATCAGCATGTTGGATCATTGTAGATCCTTTAGAGCCTTTCATACTTATTCCTCTCATGGATGAACATTATAATCTTGAACATAGTGAATTGAAATATTTCAGAGGCTTATGGTGAAAATATCTTTAATCTTTCAATTAAATACATTTGTTACATCAAACTTTATAAATGAGCTCTTGCACACTATTTATGTCTCCCATCCTAATACTACGTGACTCAACCATCTAGGGGATCCATTCATTGAATAATATATCGCAAGTAATTAGTCGACATATTGGCCAAAAAGTGATGTTCATAACTTGCAGTTTGGTATAATAAAATATTTCATATCAAACATACACGTAGTGTAAAGAGTGTGTCAAAATTGTTTTGGCATGTGCTTGTCCAAATCAACTTGCACTCTAGGAGATACCTTCAAAATATCATGCGCAGACATTAAGATGTGGATTGGTGGAGAGGATAATAGTCATCATCTGAGAAAATATTTGTTAGTGAAGAGGCCTAAGGAAATCACATTCATACTTCCATATTGAATAACGTTGTCATTGTCACAACGGTTTCATTTTCAGAGTAGTTAACAATGTGTTCACCCTTCAAGCATAGAAATGATCCAGACCATGTAATGTACACCATACAAACGAATTTTGTAAGTTCGCTCTACAGCCGAGTATAGAGTAGATGTGTAGGTGTAATGTAAGTATGTAAACAATTTTAAATGTCAGCTTAATAAAAAAATAGAAAAAGTTTAAAAGTGATATTGATGAGTGCAAACATTTAAATGTTGGTTCAATTAATAATAAAAAGTTAAAGTAATAAAAATAATAAATATCAATTTGTTATATTTTGATTTTGTGAATAGGCTTTGTTACAATACCATGGGCCAATACTATGGCTTATCAATAGCTCATGCCCGAAAACCATAACTTATTTCACAACCAAAATATTTTATAACAATATGACAAGATGCTTAACCATGGATATTCACCCCTATTTTACCATGGATATTATTAACTTGTAATTTAATTAGGCTTTGTTACAATACCATGGGCCAATACCATGGCTTATCAATATCACATGCCCAAAAAAACATAACTTATTTCACAGTCAAAATATTTTAGAATAATATGAAAATATTCATAACCATGGATATTCACCCCCACTTTACCATGGATATTATTAACTTGTAAATAGACTTTGTTACAATACCATGGGTCAATACCTTGTCTTATCAATACCAAAAGTACAAAAAATATAACTTATTTAAAAATCTAAATATTTTATAACAATATGAAAATATTGTTAATCATGGCTAGCCATTGATATTATGAACTTGTGAATAGGTTTCCTTATATTAGCATGGGCTAATACCATGGCTTATCAATACCGCGTGCCAAAAAATCATAAATTATTTCACAATCATAATATTTTTCAACAATATGAAAAGAACCATGGATATTCACCCCACTTTACCATGGATATTATTAACTTGTAAACATGCTTTGTTACAATACCATGGCTTATCAATACCACATGCCCAAAAACCATAACTTATTTCAGAATAAAAATATTTTATTTTAATTGAATTTTATAACATGCTTTTAATTGAAGCTAAAAGGAAAAATGTTACAATTACTTTTGAGATATATCTAAATCCTCTTTCCTCACAACTACTAAAAATATTCCCATAGAAATTAAATTAAGGTTTTAATAAAATTGAAAATGAAAATACTTTCATATTTAAGGATGTGCAATTTATATAATATAAATAGTATTAGTAAGAACCAACATAGTTCCATCTTAACTAAGGATCCAAGTGATGACAACAAGTAAAGTGAAGGGAAGAGAGCGGTGGGGAGGAGCGGTGGGGAGGGAGATAGCGACAAAGTTGGAGGGTAGAGAGAGAGAGAGAGAGGGGGGGGAGAGAGAAGGAAAGATAAGGGAGATTATAGAAGAGAGTGAGGGAGAGTGTATAGGAGGGAAGAGAGAGAGTGAGAGAGACACATAGATGGGGGGAGGGAGGCATATATATATATTATATATATATATAATATTATAGAGAGGAGAGAGGAGAGAGAGAGAGAGAAGAGAGAGAAGAGTTAATGGGGGAGAGACAAAGGGAGGTGGGAAGAGAAAGTTGATGCAGGAGATCAAGACCTTTTTCTCCATCTGTAATATATGGGGTGTGATAATGTTAATTTGTAAATATGGGTGTGATGATTTTTAATATTTTATTAATTAATTTGAATTAAATAGGAGAAGGGAGGATTTATTAAATATCCTTTTATTAATAAATAGGATATGAGGAAATTTAATGAATTGAAGGATTTTAGGGATAAAAACCTATCTTTAGGGATGTTGAGAAGATTTAGGGGTTGTTGAGGATTTTAAGGGATTGAGCATTTAATTTAATGATTTTTAAATAGGAAGGGATTTGGAGAGAAAATTAGATAGATTAGAGTGGAGAGATTGTGAGAGAGGTTGATTGAGAACAGGCTTGATCAGCAAGTCTGTAAGTCTCCAGCAGTTGTAAAAGGGCCATAGATTGTATATCTGGCCATGAATGTGAAGTTCTGTGTGTATGCTTTGTTTTATGTAAATATAAATATGTTGAATTCGAATCGTATGGATATCTTTGCGCTTTACAAATGCTATGGATATGCTTGTGTTTAACCGATTCTAAGATATGGCTCTACATATAATTGGCGAAATCGATGTTATGTGATTACACGGTGCTAATGGTTCTAGGTTTGTTTCCACACGAATTTGCTGTGTGTTACACCGGTTACTTGTCGTTTTCCAGTGTGCAATGGTTATGATTGAAAAGCTGTTTGAGTTGTATCCGCATCGGCCCAACTGCATAGAGGCGCGGATATACAGTCATCGGACATTATATTGAGCCTTTGAGTATGGTAACCTATATTTATCGCTAATGAAAGAGGCTATGGGTATTCTTAAGGGAATACATATATCTTTATTATGTTCTGTATTGAGGAATTCTTTTAAGAATTCAGGAAGCGGCTGTTGGATGTTTAAACGCATTGAAGTTTAAGTCTTAACCATTCCGGTTGAGACCATATCCGCATCAAAGATTGTGTCAAGGCGAATCATTGTGCCACAGGGCCGACGACCGGAATTGGAAAAGATTTAATACAAATTACAACCTGTATGTATCGCAGGTGGATGGTCGGAATAGGGGAACTGGCAACCTATTTGAAGGTGGCTTCTAATTGTATCAGGCCTGTTATATCAGTGTTATATCTGCGTTATATATTGAGCCGTCACCGAGTTATATAGCCGTCGTTTGGAGGGAGTTGAGGCATGTATATGCCTTATCTAAATTAAGTGATGCTTATAGGTACGATTCTACATATTCTGTGTAGAATAAAGGTGCTATATAGAGTCCGTAGCTTATAAGCCATTGTTTATGGCAAAGCCCAGCTTATAATTTCACCAATATATAGCTGCTGTTAGCGTGGATATAAATCGTTGTTAAGATTTCACTAATAGGCAGATGAATCTTAAAGGTAAGGCGCACTCCTTAATTAAGTTTAGCAATATATTTTGAGATTGATTTGGAATATATGCTGCTGTGGGAAAGGAAATTGTTCGTGGAAATGGAGTGCGTGAATTGGATTTTGGAAGCTTGTTTTTATAATTCATGAAGATTACCATGTTATGAATTAAGCTCTCAGAATTTATGTTAATATCAATTAAATGGAGAACGTATGGGAATGTTGCATGCTGTATAGCAGAACAGGGGCCGAGGCGAATCTATAACCGAAAGAAATTATACACAGATAATTCTATTAATTGTTTGGGACTGCGGTTTATGTGGCTTGTATGCGTTGATGGTAGTGTTTAAAATTCGCCAGACAGAGATTTTGATTTGGGCAAATGCTGAGATTTCATTTTTATATGCATGAAGATAGAGATTCTGGGTTGGCGGGATTTGTCTGCCATCATTTTTGGTATCAGAGCCTGGCTCTGTTGAAATGATTGGTTTGTTTAATTTTGAATTGGGTTTTACTGACAAAAGACAGGTTGAGGATTGATGGTTGCAGCGTCCGAGGAGGTGAATAGAATGACAGATTATTGCAGATGGTAAAACCCAAATGAAAGGACAAGATCAGACGAGATCTTGAAGGTAAGGTGATTTGGGTTTATTTGAATTTGAAGATTGTAGTCTTTGCATTAAAGCAGAAGTATTTTTGCAACTCCCAAAAGGAAAATCCATAGAAGAGATGTTTAAAATTGCTAACAGAAAACTGGTGAAAGCACAGGTGTGGAAGAACCTTGAGGAAATCCAATAGAGATTGGATAAGGAAGACAATTGTGAACAGGCAGATGAGTTGAAGCCAGGAAGAGCAAAGAGAAGTGCTCAAAGGAGGTTCTGGAGATAGAGAACCAATTGCTTGCTAAAAGACCGAGTGAGGAGGGCTTGGTGAGGTAAGTGGCGGCAAGATAGGACTTGCTGCTGAAGAGGATTTAGTACAACTCATAGAGATGGAAAGGATGATGACTAGTGACAGTCGTCACAAAGGTTCCGAAATAAACCACAGCAGAGGACAAAAGGAGAAGGATGCCAAAGCAGTTGGCATACAGAGACAGTTAAGCAAAGAGGAATATGAAAGGGAGAAGGCTGAGATAGAAGTTCAGCTTGAGGTGTTAATGGAGATGTTGCAAAGAAATGAGGAAAACCAGAAGCATGGTTATGTCATGAGGAAGAAGTTGAGGTGGCGGAGACTACAAGAGAAGTGGAATCATCAGGTAAATTTGCAGTTGATAAAGGAAATAAGGGAACTTGAGCAGGTTATAGATGCCAGACAGAAGAGAGAGAAGCTCGAAACAGTTGAGCTACAGCAAAATGAAGATGCTGAAGAAGATGTTGAAGTTTCGTTATGTTACCCAGAGGATGGACCATTACTTTTTGAAAGTGATGAAGAGCTAGAGGAGTTGAATCATATGAATGATTCAAAGCAGCCCGAAGATTTGATGACTGAAGCATCAAACAAGACCGTAAGGTCTTGTGATTTTAAAACTAATGATTTGTGTGTGATTGTAGGTTTGGAAGAAGTTGCAAGTGATGAGCAAAGGAATGCTGCAGAGGGAAAGGACGATTGGGAGGCCACAACATTCATAGTGACAGCTAGAGCAACAAGTGAGGAGCAAGCAAGAACGAGAATTCAACAATCAAAGGATGGAAACAATCAGCAAACAGAGGACATACTCGACAAAGAAATTGAGTTGATAAGGAGGTTAATGATAAAGACATCCCAGAGAAAGACAGCTGAAAGAAAGAAAAGAAGCGACAACAAGAAAATGACAGTGAAGGATTGCAAGAGCAAAGCAAGTGGAGCACTACAGCACAAAATATGGAAACCTGGAAGACAACAGCAGATGACAACAGCAGTGAAGCAATCGACAAGCACGAAAGGATTACAAAATAAAATTTGGGATCCAGGAGGAGACTTATGACCAGGTGGTCATGAATTTTCTACATGGGGATTCTGATGCAGGAGCATCAAGACCTTTTTCTCATTTGTAAATATGAGATGTGATAATGTTTAATGTAAATATGGGGTGTGAAGATTTTTAATATTTTATTAATTAACTTGAATTAAATAGGAGAAGGTGAGGATTTCTGTAAATATCCTTTTATTAATAAAAGGATATGAGGGAATTTGATAAATGGAAGGATTTTAGGGATAAACACCTATCCTGTAGGGATGATGAGAGATTTAGGGGTTTGTTGAGGATTTTAAGAGATTGAGTATTTAATTAAATGATTTCTTTTAAATTGTATAAATAGGAGGGGTTTTTAGAGAAAAATAGATTGAGGGTGTGAGGAGTGAGTGTGAGAAGGGAGCAAAGTTCTCCTTGGGAGCCTTAGCAGTTTGTAAGAGGGCCACAAATTGTATATTTGGCCATGAATGTAAAGCCTTTGTGAATGTTTGTGTTATGTGAATATAAATAGGATTTGCATGGATTTGGTTGTGTTTATGAATTCTAAGATATGGCTCGGCACTTTGTTATATAACCTTGATTTATATAACCCTGAATTTGTATAAAAGGCTAATGGCTTTATTTCCATGCGCACTGACTGTGTATAATGTAGAGTCGGTTTTCTTTCCGCTTGATGTATAGACTGGCTTGATTCTCCATTCTAGCATAGGGTTTTGCGCGCCTTCTCAGGCTTGATTTTATACGGCGCGTTTGTATGTGGTCTAATTCAGGCGTTGATGGCTTTGATTTTTATTTTATTGCCGCGCATATATAACTCTGGTAGTTTTCATTAAATGGCGCAGCGGAAGCGTGGAACTGGGCAGACCTAACTGCGTGTTGCTGCGTTTTGTACGTGGTTGAAACGTTGGCACACACGACCTGGCATCCGGATACCTGAGGAGGAACGAAAGGCATTGGTTAAGCCATCGTTGAACAGCGAGAACTGGCCACGTGTGCGAAGGCTGCACAAATTTGTTTGATCGATAGCTGAGTTGAAATTTGCGTTGACCGATATACACAACTCTCCTTCAAATGACGCTCAAACTGCTCCACGGGAAAATCTACCGCAACCCACGCCACAACCACTGCTTTCTCTTCCAGTGAATCACTCAAACAATCCATTGGTTATTGTTTCCATGTTGATTTCAATTCTACAACATGCAGGTAGCCTCCTCCTCCTCTCACGTGGACGAAATCGCCAACATTTCGGGCCCTCTAACTGACGTCAACAGGAACAGGGTCTGGCAGCACCAACAACGTCAAGCTGAATCGCATTTTGTTCAGCAAACAAATTTGAAAGCATCATTAACAATGGTGAAGATATGGATGATCATCGTCTCGGAAGCCATCACTTATGTTTTGTAGTCTAAATCAGATATGTTGTGCATACTTAGCTCGAACTTTGACATCCTTCTTGAGATCGAGAGTCATATTGATCTTTTTGGTAAGAGATCGGGACGACTGCACACAAACAATTTCAATAAAGATGGACGAAATCGAAACCATGGAATTTGCACAGAGTAATCAGTCATTGCTTCGCCCAAGGTAGTTTTTAGATTGATTTGGGTTGTTCGAAGGCGCCTCGAGAATATTAATTCTTCATTTAGAGTTTACAGATCTTGAACGCATAGTTGTTGCAACGATTCCTCTTCGACAATCCAAGCTGGATGGCTTCCCTCCAGATCGTTCTAACACAATCTAGAAATTGGTGTTATCTTTCCTAGGAATTCAAATTCATAAATCCCTACCATATCAAATTAAGGGCAGATTCTAATCGGCGACATCTATACATATATATGTTGGTTGCCTCTTTGTTTATAGGAGAAGCCAGCCTTAGCCAGCAGCAAAAATTTGGGTGCATTAGAAGTGAAGTTTAAAGGTGAGGGCGCAGTGGGAGTTTAAAGGTGAGGGCGCATTCCAGCCTATATACATATTAAGATTGTTTATGAAACTAATAAGTTGTGAATTAGATTTGATGCCAACCAGGGTTTTATAGCATTGTATGTTCAAGACCAAGCATAGCGTGTATAAGTCATGAATTAAAGGGGAACGAAGCAGAAGTAAGTTTCCGCTAATTCAAATGTACAGTGTGTATTGAAAGGTGTGTTTTATACGCATTCTGATAGAGGATCCTGGTAGTTGTGGCCTGGGAGTGGTCATCACATAGACTCGAGCTTTCCTGGTCCTAGCTTATCGTTTGCCTGATCATATAGTAGAACTAAGTCTCCCTCGTTAAAAGAACGTGGATGTACAGTCTGGTCAAAGCGAGATTTGACTCGGTTCTTCTGCGTTTCGATGGCCAAATTAGCTAGGCGACGAGTCTCATCTAAACGTTCCAGATAAAGGAGACGTTCTTCTAATGGGGTAGTGTTGGGAAGTAGCTCGATGGCTAATTTTAATGAAGGGATTTCACACTCAATTGGAAGGGTATCCTCTAGTCCATAGACTAGTTGAAATGGAGTGAAACCAGTGGCATCCTTCACGGAAGTTCGGTAAGCCCACAAAGCAGGGAACAACATCAAATGCCAGTTAGACTTGTGCATAAACAGTACGCTGAAGCATTGTAACCAAAATCTTATTGATCGCTTCAAATTGGCCATTGGACTGAGGGTAGTACGGAGTAGAACTATCGTGCTTTAAGCCTAGCTGGGTTGTCAGTTCTGTCATCATATGATTCCGAAAATGCTTTCCGTGATCAGTGACGATGGCTTGAGGGACGCCGAATCGCGAAATAACGTGGTAGAATAAAAATTGTGCCGCTGTGTGACCGTCTTCATTCAGTGTAGGCATCGCCTCGACCCATTTAGTAAAGTAATCGACGGCAACGATGATGAACCCATGGCCCCCGGCCAAGCGAGGGTTACAGGTGACATAATCAATGCCCCATTTGGCAAAATGGCCTACGGTAACAACAGGGTGCAAAGGAGCTGGGGGTGCTCGCATCTTCCGCTGGAATATTTGGCACTCATGACAGGAACGGACCGCAAGAATACAATCCTTGAAGATAGAGGGCCAAAAGTAGCTAGCACGGAGGATTTTTTTGGCGGTTGCATATCCTAACATGTGACCACCACAAGCACCTGAGTGGCATTCATTCAAGACTCTCTCAGCTTCCTCGTGAGTAAGACAACGGCGGAGAACAGAGTCCGGCGCCGAGGCGATATAAGGATCCCCAATGATACGATTATGTTGAGATTGATGGACGAAT
>APFE030664292.1:118849-129737 GCA_000404065.3 Pinus taeda
AGACAAGTAGGAATTAATTATTTCCAACTCCCCCCCTTAATGACTACTTGTCATGATAGTCAAATCCACCACCATCACACGAATTGCATGTACAAAACCTCCAAAAACACAATTTTCCGTCTTCGGACAGATCCACAATCTGCAAATTTGGTGTTTCTAATACAGCCGAAGAATTGATCTGATCAAAACTGATCCGATCCGCCTCTCCCGGATAGATCTGCAACTTCTCCGATCCTGCACCCCTTGCAGACCGTCAAACGAAGTTGAGGCTTCCCGCAGATCCCCTCGAAGGTGAATTGGCGCGATCCTGAATGATAAACTCGCGCCCATTGGCGCGATTAATGGCCTAACATACACGCCAATTGGCCTTCCTAGCATTGTTGTTAGCACGAAAAACGCCAATCCCCTTCTACTCAGAGAAAATCATCTGAGTCTGAGCCAGGTGTTACTGCAGTCCACCTACTCCTACGAGCACAAAGCTCCTGTGTACACACAGCCACAAAGGCACCTCAAGCCACATAGGCGATTCGGCCACAAAGGCACCTCAAGCCACATAGGCGATTCGGCCACAAAGGCAATCTGCCACCACCGGGCAAGTCCGATTTACCACCACCGGGCAAATCCGCCAACTTCAATATGCCACCACCGGGCAAGTCCAATTTACCACCACCGAGCAAATCCGCCAACTTCAATATGCCACCACCGGGCAAATCCTGTAGCCATTAGGACTCTATAGATGGTTTCTGGTTCACCACCAACCGTCACATTACAGTGACAAAAGATGGTTTCAGGTTGACCACAAACCATTACAAAGTGGTTTTGAGATCACCACGAACTTTCAAATGCCTTTACAAGGCTTACATTCAACATTTGGAGTTTCTGGTACATACAATGACTATTACAATAATATGCTAGGGAATCTATTCCACAAACCACACTAAAACAAAAAATCTACTTTGTTGTCCACCCTAACCGTCGTTGTTGCTCCTTTATCATCACTGTTGCACAAAATTAATAATGTGGTGCAATTCAACCTTGTTACCCACCACATTTGCATCATCTTTCTGATTTAATTGTCTTGGAATTACCTGCATGATTTGTTAGAGTAGCTAATTCTAACAAAATCACTCCATTGAGTTAGCTAAGCTCAATGCTTATAATTCCAAAACATCTATAAATACCATATTTTACCATTGCTGTGGCAGAATATTACCAAAGAAACTCGAACCCAACTGTTATGGCTCGTCCATCACCATACTAACCGGCCCTCATTTCAAACTGATGGCCTCCATAGCACCGCGCCTCCGTTTTTTCAACGACGACGAGAAAACCACCCTTCATGCGCACAGTCAAGTAGTGAATGAGCTGTGAAGTTCCCACAGCATGGCGCCGAGATCTGATCATGATGGCGTGATCATCTCCAGAATCTGTGGAATAATTCGCTGCATTGCCCATTCCGGGCCAAATTCTTCAGCAAGTCGCTTCAAATTATTAGCAGCTGCATCACGAATTGAGAAAAAAACTGATCTTCAAGCCACTTCATGCAGAGGTTCCCGAGTGTGATTCACTTGATCAAGCTGGCCTGCCACTCCAGAAACACAGCAGTAACATCGCCAATCCTCTGCCAACATAACAGCAAATCTAAATGCATCCAAAAATTACTGGGCAAGTTGCCTGTTGTCGCAACCATGGATCGATGCACGAGGTATGGAACTAATGTAAACAAGGCAAACTATGAACCAACTCTCCTTCATTAACTTGTTCAAGACAAACACTGCAAGTCAGTTCTTCTTCCCGACCTTTTCCACTGCCTTCAATGTTCTGTGAATCAGTTTTCTTTGTTCCTGCCTCCTTCGAGACTGTACAAGATGAACTCTGTCGCTGCACAGATGTACCCTCACCGTGCTGATTATCAAGAGGAGACTGATGAGACTGGGTTTTGTATTTGTGTGCTGGCAGTGTGTTTATCTCTGCATCACTCATTGAAGGGACACCGGGGAGATTATCTGAGTCCAGTGCTCTTAGTGCCTCATAGTCTAGGTCATCAAATTCATGGTCAAGCAAAGCAAGCTGAAGACGAAGGCCTTGCAACCAGCCTCTTGTTGCAAATGCAATGGTAGGTGGCATACGTAACCGCAGTTCAGTGTGACTTACTAAGCCCTCAGCTGCTGCAGCAACAACTGCAGCATGTGCCTGGGCCTGAGCTTGAAGCTGTTGACACATTGCATACATCCGTAGGCTGCTTGCCATAAAAAATACACCAAGGCCCAGCCAGAGCAGAAAATTTGGAGACATTTGGTGGGAATTCAAGATCATGAACAACAACAGTATTGTGGCCAGAAATGCCATAGGATTAGCATTTATTGAGTGTCTACCACCATGCATACGCACAACACGTCTCTCTGGTATGAAACTGGGAAATCCGCTTTCTATATCCCCCCGTGATCCTCGGAAGACAAAGCTCATGTTTGCAGCAAGAGTACAAATTCTTACAGAGTTCAAAGTCACAACTGCTACCCTCTGGAAAATATAGTGGTGTTTGCATATATAGGTTCTCTGGATAAAAGAATCCTAAACCTTATACACGCGCTTAGACCAAAACCAAACAAAGATCATCTCCTGTACTTCGTAAGCATCCATCACCAATCGATTAAACATCGAATGACACAGTTTTCGAAGACAAAAACTCCCATATTAAGGCTTCAACATCTGCACCCCTTTCAAACGTATCCATACTCGCTCTCCTTCTCGGAGTCCTCGAAGGTTGTCATTTTATCTCCATGTGCAGATGGCATGTTTTCTGCTCCAAATTGCAGCAGAAACCCCCAAATTAGGAGAAGAAAAATCTCGATTTAAAGCTCGAAAAAGAGCGAACCCAGATCTGATCTGGTAAATTCACGTTAGAAACTCGTCGAACCAATAAGGGAGAATTCGATTCAGAAGTCACAATTTGGGAGACGATCCGTCGGATTTGAGTGTCTAAAATGATATTTCAATCATGCAGGCTGAACATTTTCCACGCTCACCGCACCAGACTTGCTCTCGATCTCATCTTCTTCGATCTTCATCGGCCTTCATCGGCTCCATCATGACTTCCTACCATCGGTCCAGGCTTGCGTTGCCTTGGTTGAGTACTCAACTATGGCAAAAGTCGCTATTGACACTAGAGATCACGCAGTCCATCTGAGATCACGTAGTCCATCTGATCCAGCGATTGATGGAAAGCCGATCATATATTTGCCTTCGTAGACCAACCCTAAGGGATTCGAAATCCGTCTAACCCTAGCTCATCTGAGGCCTTCAAATCAACCCTTACAAACCCTGATTCGAGCATCACCGCGTGGACGGCTATCACCAGCAACCGGTGGCCACTTTCTGCATTCTCCCGCTCTGCCAACAAAACCCTCTCAAGAAAAAAATGGGACGGACCTCGATTTTTCCAGCAAGGGCAATTCCTCGCCATCCAATCCGGACCCCAACGAAGTCCTCTATGCACAAAACGATCCTGTGACGCCCATGAAATTGGACAACAATTATTTCAAGAACTTGATTAACCACAGGGGACTGCTGCTCGTCGATCAGGGCCCGCTCTCGGATTCCAGAACTACGCCCTATGTCACTAAAATGGCCCAAGATAACAACTATTTCTTCGCTCAATTCTCAAGAGCTCTCACTATCCTCTCAGAGAACAATCCTCTTACTGGCAGCGATGGAGAAATCAGAAACCAGTGCCGTTTTGTGAATCGGCCCTGAATCCTCCTCAGATCTTGCAGCAGTGACAGGCTTCACGCCTCTCAAGCACGCATATCTCCACAGATCTGCACAATCTACAATCCACATTGCTTCCTCCACGCAATGAACAAAGCACGCAGCACTCAGATCTTGCAACAATAACAAGTGATCAAAAACAAGCAAAGGAAAGAAATAAAACAATCATAAAACTCTTTATTTTCCCTCAGCCCAGGAGGAGCCAAGCCCAGGAGGGGCCAGGCCCTCACAGGCTCTGATACCAAGATAAAAGTTGCACAATCAATATATTTTCTATTATATATTAATGAGGAAAATTACACATATATTTATACAATCAATAGTCTCAAGATAGGAATTCTATCTTGGACGTACACTAGTGTGGTTGAGAGATTCTCTCAACCACACACTAATCTAGGAGAAACTAAATCCCTATAATGTAGGAACAAAACTCCTCAAATGGACAATTATAACCATAGACAAGTAGGAATTAATTATTTCCAACTCCCCCCCTTAATGACTACTTGTCATGATAGTCAAATCCACCATCATCACACGAATTGCATGTACAAACCTCCAAAAACACAATCTGCCGCCCTCGGACAGATCCACAACTTCTCTGATCCCGCGGATCCCCTTGAAGGTGAATTGGCGCGATCCTGAACGTAAAACCCACACCCATTGGCACGATTAATGGCCTAACAGACGCGCCATTTGGCCTTCCTGGCGCTACTGTTAGCGCGAAAAATGCGCCAATCCCCTTCTACTCAGAAAAAATCATCTGAGTCTGAGCCAGGTCTTCTGCAGTCCACCTGCTCCTATGAGCACAAAGCTCCCGTGTACACACAGCCATAAAGGCACCTCAAGCCACATAGGCGATTCAGCCACAAAGGCAATCTGCCACCACTGGGCAAGTCCGATTTACCACCACCAGGCAAATCCACCAACTTCAATATGCCACCACCGGGAAAGTCTGATTTACCACCACCGGGAAAATCCGCCAACTTCAATATGCCACCACCGGGCAAGTCCAATTTACCACCACCGGGCAAATCCGCCAACTTCAACATGCCACCACCGGGCAAGTTCGATTTACCACCATCGGGAAAATCCGCCAACTTCAATATGCCACCACCGGGCAAATCCTATAGCCACTAAGACTTTATAGATGGTTTCTCGCTCACCACCAACCATCACATTACAGTGACAAAAGATGGTTTCAGGCTGACCATAAACCATTACAAAGTGGTTTTGAGATCACCACAAACTTTCAAATGCCTTTACAAGGCTTACATTCCATACTTCAACATTTGGAGTTTCTAGGTACATACAATGACTATTACAACATGCTAGGGAGTCTATTCCACAAACCACACTAACTCAAACAAATTTACTTTGTTGTCCACCATAACCATTGTTGCTGCTACTTTACCTCATCTGTGAGAGGTCCACTAATAAAGAAACCAGAACATAGGCACTCACAGCCCCACGAAGAGAACACAATTTTCCCTTCAAGAACAATTTTCAAGCATACTGCCTCATGCTTGCTAACACCTTGCAACATTAAATCGATCATCCTCCAATCTTTGACGTAACTGTCATGTCTTCTCATATCTGGTAATAAATCATTCCTGCAAATAGATTCATCTATTGTTGGAATGGCAAATTCCAACATAGATTTACACTGGTGACACTAGTTTGCCAAGCTAAATGTCACAACAAATAAATTAATTCTTTCAACCAGATTTACATTACTCACATGACCATTCTTAAAACAATATACAACATGACATCATGGCAACACTTTTGATCTGCACCAAACATTTTACCCACGTTGCTTTCTTTTCCACGCAGCAACTCTTGTTGACTTCCCAATGCAGAGTACTCGAACTGCTAACACGCTTATTCAGCCAGTCATCAAAGTCAGACTACATCAAGAAGCACTAGCCCAGAGGGCACACCTAAACGTGTGAAAAGAGGTCCTGGGTTCAGCCAGCATTACCCTTACGCTCGTCGTTATCGAACTCTTTCTCCAGACCGCTCTGCCCCAAGGTCTCATTGCGTTAGTGAAAGGAGTATTCCTGAAAGGGACAGATATTCAAGTTATAGGAGTTACTCTGAGTGCTCTCCAACAAGACATTACAGAAACCGGAACCGGAGAAGAAATCGAAGTCTCAGCAGCAGTCGTAGTCCTGCAGATGAGCGTCCTCTTGTTAGTGATCAGTTGCACTCTTATCCAAGAGCTAATCGGCGCAGTGCTTCTAGTGATAAATGCAAATCAGGACATTCCCCCAGGGGGCAGCGGTCACCAGCAGCTTCACTTAGAAAATCGATGTCTCCTTATATAGAGATCTGTCTTGGATTAAGAGCTCCTCTGCTTGTCTGACAACATTTAGGACGAGAGGTTTTCCTTCCTCAGTTCGATACGCCCTGACACCCAAATTCAATTTCACAAGGCTCGGATCTTTGTTATAGGCAACTGTCACCCCAAGAATCGGATCCTCTGGAGCTTGTTCCAAATGTTGGAATGCAGAGACTACAGAACCCGCAGTTGGCTGAAAACTAAGATCCCCATCTCTATCTGACTCAGCGAGAGCGTTCATGAACTGAACGAAGCCATCAGCATTACTCACCGTGTGATTGACACGCATGGCAAATATGAAACCTCCGCCTCTCAGGCGCCTCCCTTGAATATGAATGATACGTATGCAATCCTTTGGAATTCTACAACACCAGAACCAAAGTCTCACCAGACGCACCAATAATCACGCAGACGATCAGATTCGATCAGATTTAGGCTCAGGCTTCCGTCTCCTTCAACCACGAGAGAGAAAAAAAAAATCCGATAAGATCCGATTAGATTTAGGTCCAGCTCCACGCAGTTAATGCAGTTGCATCTTTCTGGAAGACATCGGTTTGGAAATCGATGCCACATCCTCATCGACCGTGTTCTGGAAATCGGATAAAAGTAGCCATAGTCCACCACTCAGCCAACAACCTCCAACTTGCAGCTCCACGATTATAGTGTCACGAGAAATGCCACCACTGGCACGGGAATTGATCTATGGTCGTCGCCCTACCACGATCAGTCCACGCTCCTTCTCGGAAAAAAAAATACGCAGATGACTTTCAGAGTGATCCACTGATCCGTCGACTAGATTGGAATCTCCAGAGCAGCCACAGGTTACCACACACCTTCTTGGCTCAGCCTCCCAGCGGACTCCATGCTCGTTGGTTGAGGCAGCCCCAATTTATCAAGCATCATCCAGCTAACTCGGCGCTCACCAAAGATGATGCTCAAACACATGGTCAAATCACTCAGTCTGCAACCACCAACAGTCAACAATCAGATCAATTGATCTTCATTCACCAACGACCAGATCACTCGATCTATGATCTTCAACTGCGATCTTCCACCAACTCCCTACTTAGGGATTCGCAGGCCTTGATAAAAAACTGCAGAATCCGACCGAATCCTCCAACTGCCGCTCCAATTATAGCAGTCGCAATGGTCACACTCACTATTTCTCCTGCAAGAATGAGCTATTCTCTATTGCGGCGAAATCATCTCAAATATACAGCAAAGATCAAATATGGGAAATTCCAGTTGCAGATTCCCTGATTTAGCTTTGGCTCATTGGATCTGATGTAAAGTACAATATAATGTAATTGCTGCAAGATAAACCACCTAATCACTGCTTCGAGTCAAACGTGCAGTCTATAATAAACATTCACAGTGATTGCTTTCGCACATACTGTGGTACTGGTTAGAGTTCCACTTCTTTAAGATCATCTCCAGATTCCTATCGGGAAACAGTTGGGACACCTGAAGAATCTTCGGTTGCAGATGTGAATGCTCCTCCCAATCGATTTTCATCAGAAATCCCAACTACTTCATTAGAGTTTGAATCCAAAGAAGCCGCGGGATTGGGGTCCAGCTGCAGGAATAACTAGCGCTTGGAATGACTTCATTGGTGTAGACCCTCCACCTTTATTTAGTTCACATCTGGGTGGCCCAGGTTACTCCGCTGGTACCCGTTCACTTAAAAACTGAGTACAAATTGGATGGCTAGTTTATGACTGCCTGAACCACTGGCCACACACAACACTAATTCACTTGTTGCGCACACTTCAGAGCACAACTCACCAGCACAACCGACGATTCTCCTTCAGCTGCTCACCACGCTGCAATCAGGAGGGGCCAAAGCCACAAAGGGCCAAGCCCCTTCTTCCCCTTTCGAACATCAACACCAAAGTTTAGCAGAGATGATCCACCGAGCACCGACGATGTACTATGCGAACTTACGTGTAAAGAATTCGTTGGAGGCATCGACGTTTAAATCAACCACACTGGGCCACTGACTGGCCATGATGGGTAGACGCCCCTGCTGAGCGACAGATCCTGCAACTCCTTTGCGCACGGGCTCCTTTGGCACCACGGGATGTTGTTATCCACGACGCTCACAAACTTGAGTCACATTGCAGCGCAATAGAGGCTTGACAAAAATAGAAACCATAGATCTGCTCTAATCCAAATATTGAGCCTCTTGACGATGGACAAACTAAAAACTAAAGAAAATACTCGTTTTCTTCCTCAGCCTAGGAAGGGCCAAGCCCAGGAGGGGCCAGGCCCTCACAGGCTCTGATACCAAGATAAAAGTAGCACAATCAATATGTTTTCTATTAATCTGTGAATAAGGAAAAATACACACATATTTATACAATCAATAGTCTCAAGATAGGAATTCTATCTTGCAGGTACACTAGTGTGGTTGAGAGATTCTCTCAACCACACACTAAACTAGGAGAAACTAAATTCCTATCATATAAGAACAAACTCCTCAAATAGAAAATTACAACCATAGACAAGTAGGAATTAATTATTTCCAACTAATAACTCATATAACTAATAAAACTCAATGCTTAAAAATATTATATAATAAGATCAATAACCTTCACTACCATACTTATAAATAAATCCAAAATCTAATAATTTCTTAATGAAAAGTCTCATGTACAATTTGCGACAACACGCTCATTCAATCTACATCAAGAGTATTTCAGAAATTACAAAACCTTTAAGAACCAAAATATAAAGTCAAACAAAATCATAATATACGATTTAACATAGTTGCTATATAATATACTCGCGGAGGCTATGACTCTACTGACTTTAATCTTATTGTGTACTACATAAATCATAGTTACCAAATACGTCCGTACTTCGGGAATTCGATTTGTACATTGTAATTTGATAAAATTCAATTTGGTTCATGGTAATTTTATTTGGTTGACTCAAAATTTATGATTTATAATTTATTTTATGGATTTGTTAATTTGTGCAACTAAAATGATAATTGTAATAATTTCTAAATATATAAAAATGGTTTGGATATTTTTTAAGTAGGAAATGGAAAGGTTGTAGAATTGTTATTTCGAAATGGAAACTAATTAGGAGTGGAGAAAATTTCTATGCAACAACTTTTAAACATATAATAGATGGTCAGAATATCTTAGGTAGGAAATGGAAAGACGATAGTAGGAAATGGAAAGACGATGGTATTGTAGTTTGGAAATGGAAACTAGTTTTGAATTTAGAAAATTTCGAAATTTTCAATTTCAGTTTTGTTTAAAATGACTTAAAAAGCTGAGATAACAAGGAAAGAAAGAATTTTAGTACCAATTTTGAAATTAATTTTTTTTTTTATAAAAATAATTGGTTTTTTAAATAGTTAGAGATAAAAATTTGAGCATGAAGCTTGAAGTTTGTAAATTTTTTATAAAAACAATGGATTTTTTTAAAATATATTAGATCCAGAGGAATTTAAAAAAATTAAGTTTTGAATATTTATTTTTTAAATTTGTATAAATTACAAAAGGATTTTATATAAAATTTGAAAATAAGGAGGGATGTAGTTTTGAGTTTTGAAAATTTAATTTTTAAATAAATATTAAATACAAAAAGATTTTAGATAAGATTTGAAAGTAGGGAGGGAAGTTTTGAGTTTTGAAAAGAAAAAAGGTTTTAGAGATAACAAATAAATCTGGTTGTAGTTTTGGTTTGTAAATTGCAATTTTAAAATTATTTAAATTTCAAAATGAATAACAAAAAATGACAAGCCATTATTGTTATATGAAAAATATATAGATGTTTAAATGTTTAAGATGTATACTCTTGAATTTTATTTTAATTGAATATTTTATCCTATCATATCTAATTCGAATTTAAATTTAAATTCAAATTTAATAATAGTATTCAAAAATAAAATATGCGAACTCTAAAATTATAATAATAATTACCAAAGTTCACCCTACAATTTGAATTCAGTTGAGTAACTGAACTGGATCAACAAAAGGAAAAAAAAAAATGTAAATTTGTTGCACATATTCCAGAAATGGTTTGTTGTTTGTTTGCCTTCGCTGGTCCAAGCACGCACGAATATAGAATAAGAGCCCTCGAAAACTTTATTGGTGATATGGGATAGATGAAAATAACCCTGAAATAAGATCTTTTCCGGTTTTTATTTAAAATTAGATTTAATGACAATAAGAAATGAAAAAAATCAACTTTATTAATTTAATTTTTTATTTGAAATTAGATTTAATAGCAATCATTTCGAAAAAAAATTGTTTGGGTCAGATCTTATCAAGCACTACAGTTGAGTAACTAACTGAACTGGATCAACAAAAGGAAAAAAAAAATGTAAATTTGTTGCACATATTCCAGAAATGGTTTGTTGTTTGTTTGCCTTCGCTGGTCCAAGCACGCACGAATATAGAATAAGAGCCCTTGAAAACTTTATTGGTGATATGGGATAGATGAAAATAACCCTGAAATATATAGAATAAGAGCCCTTGAAAACTTTATTGGTGATATGGGATAGATGAAAATAACCCTGAAAATAAGATCTTTTCAAGTTTTTATTTAAAATAAGATTTAATGAGAATAAGAAATGAAAAAATTCAACTTTGATTAATTTAATTTAATTTAATTTTTTATTTGAAATTAGATTTAATAGCAATCATCTCGGAGAAAATTTGTTTGGGTCAGAGCTTATCAAGCTCTGTAGTGCTCAGGATCTCATAATTTGCAACGGTCTAAAAAAGTGGCCCAATTCCAGCAAGATGACCTGCATCCATG
>APFE030664295.1:1183-12969 GCA_000404065.3 Pinus taeda
CCTTTCTGACTGATACATAGTTGCATTTCCTGGATTTTATGCTTGTATTTATCTTGTTCTTTGCATGTGCAGGTGTCTGTTCACGGAGATCATGAGGATTGTGACCAGCTGAAGTGAAAGAACGGAAGCAACGACCCTTCTATGAATATAAGCGTTTGATTCAAGGTAGGCTCTCATCTTGGCCTTTATTTTGCAATTAGGAACCTGCGTGTTAGCGTTGTTTGATTGTTGCTAGACCTCAGTTAGGCTAGTGGGATCGCCTTTGTCCGCAGAGGGGATTTACCTACACAATACCTCCTATTCTACACCCCTCCCCATCCAGCCCTATTGATCATTCTTCCTACTAGCCTACGTCAATTTTTTCGAAAAGAGAAAGTTAAAGACTAAGAATTCTCCCCACCATGGGTATCATTGCTCGATTAGAGCCTAATGGAGTCAGGTTTCTTCAGGCATATACACAAGTTAGAGGAAAATTGCAACATGTGGGATGGCTGAAATTCTTTGAAAAGTTTGATGGGTATGATACAGAGGTCACAAAATATTTTGTACAATATTTTGACGAGGTAGAGGTAGCAATTGGAGACACCAAAATTATACTTACTGTTGGCTTGAGGGGGCTTGACCCAGGTTCATCGTTAATTAGCAAAACAAATCCCTACACTATTGTCCCTTTCGGCATTAGCCTGTGGAGCGCGGATCAAAGTCTCACACAAAGCAGTGTGGGGGGATGCTGGAACCAAGTTTCCACACCCTGAGATGGTTGTGATGCCGTTTGATTTCTTCTATCCCTACCTCTGTGGAAGTGATCTTGTTCTAGGGCTTGTAGGACAAACACTATATTTTGTCTTTCAATACCTTCGTGAAAGTATACGATCGACCTTTGCGCAGCCCTAACCTGGGGCTCAGGTACTTTCACACTGTTATGGAAGCGCGTTGTACAGATTCCTCAATTACCCTGAGTGATTTTCTTATCTTGCCGAATACTTAAAGTTATCACTCCGTAATCAGATATTTATAATTGCGTTTAATTATTCAATATAACTGCATTCATTCGCACATCATAGAAGCATAATAAAGGAAATTAATACATAATATATTCAAACCCATCAACAAAACAAACACACAGAAATTGTAGAATAACTCCTTTTATTAATATTTCCCAAGTGTTTACAGACTCTGTCCACCCTATGCACATAGTTGCAGGGGTCCACGCACTTAGCTACAGACTTCTACCATAGGCCTCCATGCACTTAGCTGCAGGGCCTCTACCTATGCTACAACCCAAGACTTAGACTTCTTGCTTTAAAGCTATGACTCTCTTACATGTTGTTTTTATCCTCAACTACTTAGAGCTTAGCTCTTTGTATACTATCCCATGGTCCATGGACCATGAGTAGATCTCTTACGGCTGACTTTACTTTACAAAACTAAGGGCGAACTACCCTTTATGACACATAACACCTTTGTGCTTCGCGACCACAAAATGCAGAGTCTTTACAATAATATTACAAAAATTAACTTAAACATGGGCTTTTAGCCCCAAAACTTCCCTTGGGGGTTCCTACTCCCAACAAGACCCCATCACAAACATCGTGACCCGCTCTCGAGTCACTCAGTAGGTGCAAAGATCTTTGCACAAAGCTCGTCCAGCTCGACCCTGATGACTGCAAATTCGGTTATGCATCGAGCTGCTACCTGCTTCACATCTTCGATTGTCTTCTTGGTTATTGCCCCTGTGCTATCAGCCTGAAGATGTTGTTGCATTGCTGACAGAGTCGCAAGCTTGCCTTAAATGTTTCATGTGACTACGTAAGCCTCCTCTAGCCAGGGTTTTAGTCGTGCCATCGGCATTGCTTCCTTGTGCAGTGCTGCTTCCACCTGTTCCTTCAAATGCTTGTCTTCCTCTAGCTTGACTAACCTCTATGTTAGCGCGACGGTTCGTGTTGTTCCCTTAACTTCATCATAGTGCTATTAGAGTCCCTACGCTTCTACCTATAGCCTCTAGATGTTTGGGTCCTCCTGCAAGCTGATCAGGACCTCAAACGATTGTTCGAACAATTGTCTGAAGTCCGCTACTGCACTCTCCACTACCATGACTTCTTCTGTGGCAGTGACCGCCCATTTGCCTTTACCTCTGGTGGTGTTGAAGGCTGAGCCCTCAACTCGAGCTCTGTAATTTGTAGGTTTAGCTCCAACTAAACTGCGCCATATCTGTTCGAGTGTCGCGCACCCCTGTGGCCATTTTACGGATGTGGACCTCGACTGGCTCCTCCTCTAGAATGGCCAATTCCGGGACCATTCTGCATGCCTCCTCCACAACCTATAGGATCTTCTTGTTTTGGTTGGTCACCTCGGCCTCAACGTCGATGGTAGCATTCCTTTACAGGGCCATCTTTATGTTGTTTATCTTCTGTTCATTGATCACTTGGAGGGTGCAATGCTCATGGGCCCTCAGCTCTACAATGACTCCATCCTGCAAAAGGTGGAGTGCTTCATGTGGGAGCAATGCCAGGTTCAATGCCACTCTCTTCAAGGTGGTGACAGTGGACTTGTCAGCCTCATTTTCTATTGTCAGTGCTCCATCCAACAACACTAGTACATTGGAAGCCTTTGTGCGCAACATATCAATAGCCTTTGATGTGTCGATAGCCAAGCTAGTAGACCCCACACCAACTTGCGACTCGTGGGTCTACAACTCCTACAGTCCTTTCTGGATGGCCCCTAGGATGATCTGCTGCTTCTTTTCAAATTGTTGTAGGGCCTCCGTGGTGACATCTCTGACTGTGTCACCGATGTCAGATAACTCACCCTTCATCAATGTGATAGGGTCTAACAAGGTTTTGGTTGCCTTGGACTTCTTTCTGGACCCTCCCTTATCCAGCTCTCTCGGGCACTTAATGTAGCCAGCTGTCTCTTGAGGGTTCGCGTCATGCTACTTTGTGTCCTCCTCATCAGTTTCAGGTGAAGACGATTGCACGCCTTTGTCAGAGCCCCGCTTTGTGCCACCTACTTGTTTTCTTTCCTGTTCCACCTGGGCCTTCCTAGCGGTCTCCTTTTTCCTCTTTTCGACCAGCTGCACCATCTTCAGCTTGGCCTCTTCCTTCTTTTATGTGGCGGAGTTGCTTCCACCCATTGCCAAGTTTGTGGAGGTGCGCCACTTCGCTGGCAATTTATCCAGCACTGCATCGATGGCATCATCAGTGGCTAGGTACAACAAATCATACCACTTTTACGTAGGGTCCTTTCACTCCCTAATTGTTATCCGATGGAAATCAGCTTTAAATTTGTCATAGCTTTGTAGGTTAGCATATACGTGGGTGACAATCGCGGCTTGTGATTGATGGCCATCATGATATTCATTTCCATCAAGATCCAGAAGATCTTGCTATCCTGAACGTGCTCCTCATCCTTGGTCACCCACATTGAAGTGTACTTCGCTGCTTCAGGAAGGTTTGGCGTGACTGAGGGGAATTGGCTCTCTTCTAGTAGCTCCCTTGCTATGAGCACAATCGACAGCAAGAGCCACGCATAGTGGAATGTCTTTCTTTACTCTTGCACTTTGCATAAGTTCGCCAGGAACTCTTTGCAAAGGTAGTCTGACCAATTAAAATGTACTCCTTCCACGCATTACTATGCAAGCGCGATGACAGGCACTAGTACCTTATCAGTGTGGGACTTCCACATCACCTTCCCTGCAAGGATCTATGTTGCCACCTTCACAGTGGGGTCGCAGATGCTGGAGATTGTGTAACCACGTGACTTCTTAACAAGTTTGAACTTCTCTTTTATGATTTTGTGAGTGCCAGCTTGCCACCCTTACCGCTAAAGATCATAACTGGTTTTCGCTTGTATATGATAGGCGTGTTATAAGGCGAATCAACATATCAGTGATGGGTATTGGCTCCTCCAGCCATAGACACCCATCATGCACCAAGCACATCAGCTGCTTGATGAATAAAACTATCACGAGGGTGCGGTTATAGTGCGACACCTAGAGCAGGTTGAGTAATCATGCCTTCTCTACTCCTCCGAGCCACTTTCGTGTCTCCAGTGCAGTCATCCCCGTATTTGTGTCTATGATGCAGCGTATCAACTGTTCAGTTGCTAGGTGTGGGAACTTCTCATGGTCTGCCAAGTCCCAATCTTTGAGCTTCAAAATTGGCACCTGTGCCAAACACGAACCGTAAAAAATGATTTCATCTGGTAGCAGAGGGGTTTGCAAGGGAGTATTACTTTCATCAATGTCCTTTGGAACCTTGGACTTAGGCTTGCATGGAGGGACATACTCCGGCAACCGTGTAATAGGGTCCATACCCTGGGCTTCAACCTCCTCTATTTCCACTCCCACATCCTCATTTTCCATGGGGATGTCTTCGATATCCTCCTATTTTGCTTCTAGGTTTATAGCCTTGCCTTTCTCCTGGGCAGTGGGCTTTGGTGGGTTTCGTCTTGGCGATGCGCCCACTAGTATGGCAAGCTGCTTGCCCTTCTTTAATTTCATGGCCTCCTTGGTTTGGGTTGGATTTGGTCTCGACGTTCTTGGGGATTTAGGGACCTCCACCAATACTTCGACCACTTCCAGGGTAGCTATTTCAGTCCCCATACCAATTTCCTGCACATTTTCCTCAGCTGCCATTCCTTCGGTGTTCATAGATTCTGCGCGAGTTGACTTGACGTTATTCACTTGTGCTTGTGTCTCTTTTGAGAATTGTTCAGATGTTAGACTCGCTATCAGATCTTGAAAGAATTCATAGTTCATGTGCACTTGAAAGTGCAATGACTCAATTCTCAAAATGCCAAATGTTTTTCATTGGGCAACCACTTGTAATTTATAGGGAATTTTGAATTCAAATCCCACTGTTGAGAATTGAATTATTGCGCTTTCAATTCAATTCAATTCTCAACCATTAGGGAATTTTGAATTCAATGCCAAACATTTTTTGTTGGGTAACACTTGTAATTTATAGGGCATTTTGAATTCAAATCCATGATGGCATGCCCGTTCTTTAACATACATCACAAGCCTTGCAATATGCTTTTGAATATTGATGAAGGGTTGGCACATAGAATATTTTGCGTGTTTTCTCTCCTTGCATAATGTCCTCTTGCTATGCCCCTATGAGAATCCGCGAGGATTCTGCTTCATTCAAACTCAGGTACATACCATCGCAATATCTCATCAGTCCCCATTTTGTACAGATATCCAGCAATGACAGAAAAATTTGCCGTGCACACCACTAATTCCTTCTTTTGTTGGACAGAGTATCCTTTTGGTGCAGTTCCTATTATTAGGAAGTGTATTATATCCTCAAAATGACCATCCATGACACACAATGCAAATAGCTACGCATCAGACAATACTTCTTCCAAGTTAGTAGGTTCCTCACCTGTTTCGATGTGCGATAGATGGTCTGGTCCCGCATTCAATCATCCAGGATTGACAACAACTTCAAAATCATACTCCTGGAATGATAAGAGCCATCTACAGATTTCCCCCCCAAACACAGGCTTATTGACCACGTACTTCAGTGTGGAGTGATCCGTATACATCTTAAAATGGCCTCCTAGCAAGTAGCGCCTATACTTTTGCAGCGCATACACCATAGCTATCCACTCGTGCTCAATGGTAGAATAATTCTTCTCTAATTTGGATAATCTATGGCTTGCGAACGCGATAGGATCATCCGAGCCTTCTCCAATAGCCTGTGTTAGTACTACTCCTAGCGCTATACATGATGCATAAAAATGTACATGAAACTCTTTCTTCCAGTCCGGGAAGACTAGAATCTGCGTAGTAACCATCTTTTCTTTCAATATATCCAAGCTCTTCTTACAGTCATTGTTCTAGCAGAATGTGACATCCTTCTTCAACAATTTTTCCATAGGCACGGTGATATGGGCATAACTTTTTGATAAACTTTTTGTAATATCCTGTGTGTCCCAGAGTAGCATGCAACTGTTTCCCACATCTCGTTGTTTCCAAGTTCATTATCACCGTGATCTTCGCAGGGTCTACCATCAATCCTTGTCTACAAACCACATGCCCCAATAGGTTCCCAAAAGGAACGCAAAACAGACACTTCTTGAGATTGGGCGCGATCTGTTATCTTCGACAGGTATCCAGCATCAGGCACAAGCTTGTTACATGGCACTTAACCAACCCAAATATAGTTTAGTCATCAAAATATACCTCCAGGAACTTATGAATAAATTCCTTGAATGCCACAACAACCACGCGCGAAAAGATTGCAGGTGCATTCTTTAATCCAAACATAATTACAGTGTACTGAAAACAACCCCATTTAGTCACGAAGGTTGTCTTGCTCCTATCCTTCAGCACGATTTTGATTTGGTGGTACCCAAAGAACCCATTAGTGAAGGATATGCTTCCTAGATGCCTACATTGTCCAACACTTCATCCGTGAATAGAATCGGGAAAGGATCATGCACACAAGCGTCCTTCAGTTTTTTGAGATCCATGCATATCCTTATCTTGTCCTTCTGCTTCTTCTCTTGCACCACCATTGGGCTTACCCAATCAGATTCTTCCATAGGCTCAATGATGCCTACCATGAGCATCTTGTCTAGCTCTAAGCAGACCTTCTCCTTATATTTCAGATTGAGATGGTAAGGCCTTTGCTTAACTGTCTTCGCATCAGGCTTTAACGTGATCTTCATCATTCCTAGGTCCTCGATTATTCCTTTTAGATCCATAAACTTGGTACAGAATAAGTCTTGATATTTGCGGAGAAATTTAGTGACCTTATCCACTGTTGCATCATCCCAGTAGTCTCCAATCTTCGTGAATTTGGATTCTACCTTCGTACCAATGTTCACTTGTTTTGTTTTAAACGACACGGTTATATCAGGGTTCTCAATCTGTGGTCCTTGAACCTCGCAGTGGCCTTCTATTTCTAGAATGTTAATCTTTCATGTATCCTCATCCTCTTCTTCAACAGTTACATTATAACATTCTAGCACATGACTCAACTGGGTAGCCCATTCAGGCTGAATCAAGTCGAAAGGATCCCGCGGTATCCTAAATATAATTGCTTTTACCTCTTGTAGCGCTTCATCAATACTGTCAAACCCATTCTCAGAACTGAATTTCATCATGAACCCTTCATGTAGGATATCCCATTCACCTGTCCTATGGTGGATCTCTATTTCTATATACCAATTCATTGGGATAACATCCAAGGTATGACAGAAAAGGTGCACCCACTCAGGTTGGGGCTTTTCTCCATAAGCCAACGTCCAGTTGGTCAAATGCACATGCGGATCATTCTACCCATCATACTTGTCTATCAGTCACATCTTAGGCTTCCCAAATCACGTTCTCATGATCCTTCTACATTCACGCCAATCATCAAATATTCCCTTATGCATACCCCACCATCTTGCAAGCATAGGGCGCAGTGCCCAGTCCAAGGCTTGGAAATGTTGCTTTTCTAGTACCTTCCTTTCAAATGCATCCAAATAGATATATACCTCATTCAAACCATCATAAGTAGGCAGATTTCTTACCTTTGACGAGACATAGCACAGTGACCGAATCATCATGTTGCAATTCAGCGTAGTTACTTCATGTAACCGATTCTGCTAGCGTTCTATTTATTCGTTGGATTCCAAAGTGCAGGAACTCTCGCGATCCAATGTAATCTTTCCATCTGTGGTGGGATTCACCCAATCTTGGTTTTGTGTTGTTATCTTATAGATACAGTCCAGGTCGTCATCACTCTCATAATCACAAAGAGTTTTAGTATAGCGTGATCCTTCAACAGGATTGAGGGGTACTATTACCCGCATTGATTTCTTCCCAAAGATCATCTTTCGCTTCTTCAGATTGATTACCCCTTTCATATCAGTAGCACAGTCAATTCCCAAGAGCGCAGGATAGGGATTGCTATCATCCACTATCTCTATTACTTCAAATCAACCAGCGCGCTCGCTCCCTCAATATCCACGGTCACCCCCTGCAGCTGCCCCATGGGGATGATTTTCTGTTGATTCACCATCCTTAGCTGAATCAGAGACCATTGCAACGCAGGTCTACCCAGTTGCTCCCAAGTTGGTTTTGGTAGGACATTCGCATCTGACCCCAGGTCCAAAATGACCTAGTCCATTTCATATTCTCCTATCTGTGCGATCAGTCTCATTTCCCGTCCTGTCCTTGTTTTATGCTTTCCAATTTTTCGTACTACGTGTGGCTCACTTACCGTGGTTCCAACGCATCTATTGATGAGTTCTTGTAACCCTTTCATAGCCTTACTATCACGCAATAACTTCATACAGGTTTCAAGGAAAGTTGTGAGCATAGAGGGGTCCATTTCTGGCTCAGGCTTATCCCTGCTTCTAGAGGTAGAGGCCTTAGCGAAGCTCTTCTTAGCTTCTATGAAGGATTCATGTGCGTGCTCCAAATCGAACTCAGCCACCTTTTTCGGGGCTTTGCGAACCCATGTAATGTCTTCTGGGTGTTTCTCCTTGTCATCTCATGTCGTGATTCCACTTCTGAGCACTATATTTACGTTTGGATCTTCCTCCTACGGCTCATACCTCATCATATGCAAGTTTTGAGTCGGCGGAGGTGGTAGTGCCCCTTTTTCATGTATCCTAGCTATCACTGTAGGACAGTCTTTTGTTTCATGATCAAACAATGTGCAATAATTGCACGGCAAACGCGTTGTATTAGTGCAATTGCGGGCATAGTGTCCTGGTCCTCTGCAATTGTAGCAAATCAACTGTCCTCAACCTATGCTAGGTCCTCCTCTACCTCAACCTCATCCGTGCCCCTGAAATCCTGTCCGTGCCATCCCTACATTCTGTTCAAGGGGCCGTGTTTCGGCCTAAACCCTATAGGTGAGAGTTCTATCCATCATTAATTCATATTCCTGCAAGTATGCTCATCATGTCCCATTGACCTACAAAATTTGCAGAACAATTGTTGTGGTGCTTGTACATAATTCTGTAGCAAGTGACAGTTATCTGTGGCATGTTTTTCGGCTACCTGACAGATACCGCACCATAATGCATGCCCTGCACTAGGTCATGCTTGAGCTTCTGGCCTTTAAGTCATTGGTCCTCCTCCTGTAATGTAGTTTGCAAAGATTTGGCAATGGTATTTGTCATGACCCTAACTCTTGCAGTTCAAGCACCATACCTCCTCGTGTACCTATGGTAGAACTGTCTTGTCCTACTTCAGAATTTACATCTCAAGGCACAGATTCTTCAACTATGCATGGATCTCCTGAACTCCTAGATTAGGATCTTGCATCGAAGTTTCATGTAGTCTCATGGAAAATCCAAGGCCTCTGCTTGAGTTGTTATCTTCTGTTGTGACAGCGCACTCCTTAAGTGTGGTAGTATCCAAGCCACAAACCACTCGCGATGCTATCCATTCGTCAAATTCACGTTGGCTTCACGAATTGTACATTTCAGCCTCTAATCTAGTTCCCAAGGCGTCTTGCCTCGTTGCACCGTGATCTCTTTGAATCCCACAATCGACTATGCCTCATATTTAGGCCAATTCCCTATTTATGCCTGGATCTATGCCACTCCAGCATTCGGGTTATCGTTAGAGTACTTAATATACCAGGTTAGTGCGTGATCTTGCAGAGAACTAACCAATGTTTCCTTCTTTATATGATCATCTATAACACCTTGATCTTCCCATAAAAACCTTACAATGAAACAGAATTGGTTTGGGTCCTCATTTCCCAAGCCTTTGAACAAAGGAAACTTCACTGTATTTGCCATACTAAACCAAGGTGGAGGTGGAGGTGGTATGGGCAAAGTTGGAGGTGAGGGTGGTGAAGTTGGAGGTGGTGTGGGTGGAGGAGGTATTCACAGGAATCCTTGTCTTATTAACTGAATAGAACTTCACGGAGAAACCTTCGTTATCCCTTCTTCATCACTTCGCGGAGGTGGAATCAAGGGGCTATACTCAGGACCTTGTTTTCCTTCGTTCCTGTATGTTTTTCCGCTTCATGCAGTCCTGAACATCAAGGTAGTTGCATAACTAATTTTTCGCACAACATCATTTTAATCCAAGTATTCAAAGATTTTACATACTTACCTCACGGTCCTTTGAAAAAGCGTCACTCTACCTCGCTATAGCTGACTGAGGTGTCGACCGTTAATTCAGTCACAAATCCTCTTATGACGCAATCGAGCTAATGATCAACAACATGAGTGATCTTATCCTCTGATGCTTCCAACCTTCGCACTAGCTCCGGGGTCCACACAATAGGACCGTCAAGTTTCCACCTTCCTTGGATATCTGCGAGCTTCACGATCCACTCATATAACTCAATATGGAAGGAGAAGAAGAAGATCTCGTGGATCTTTGTATATAGGTATCTATCCAACCATTATTCTTTTGTCAGTCGTGGGTTTCTGTTCTCTTGTGCCGCGAATTCGTGGATTTTTCTATCCAACCAATCTCCAATCTCCTTCTTAGTTGGATGCAGATTCCGGTCCCGACAATGGAACCATTTGTTGGCTTGAGGGGGCCTGACCTAGGTTCACTGGTAATTAGAAAAACAAATCCCTACACTACTGGCCCTTTTGACATTAGCCCACTGAGCATAGACCAAAGTCTCACTCGAAGCAGTATGGGGGGATGCTGGAACCAAGTTTCTGCACCTTGAGATGGTTGTGATGTCGTTTGATTTCTTCTACCCCTACCTTCACATAGGTGATCTTGCTCTAGGGCTTGTAAGAAAACCCTCTATTCCGGCTTTCAATACCTCTGTGAAATTATATGATTGACCTTCACGCAACCCTAACCTGGGGCTCAAGCACTTTCGCACTGTTATGGCAGCGTGCCGTGCAGATTCCTCAATTACCCTAAGTGATTTTCTTATCTTGCTGAATACTTAAAGTTATCACCATTTAATCATATATTCATAATTGCGTTTAATTATTCAATGTAAATGCATTCATTCGTCCATCATAGAAGCATAATAAAAGAAATTCATACGTAATACATTCAAACCCATCAACAAAACAAACACATAGAAATTGCAGAATAACTCCTTTTATTAATATTTCCCAAGTGTTTACAGACTCTTTCCACCCTGCACACACAACTGCAGGGGTTCGTGCACTCAGCTGCAAACTTCTACCCTAGGCCTCCGCGCACTTAGTTGCAGGACCTCTACCTACGCTACAACCCAAGACTTAGAATTCTTTCTCTAAAGCTATGACTATCTTACATGTTGTTTTTTTCCTCAAATACTTAGAGCTTAACTCTTTTTATACTATCCCATGTTCTGCAGACTCTTAGCACCTAAATCCGCCTTAGGCTAAAGGAAGGCAAAATTCAGGGTAACCACAAACCACGCTCAGTCTGGTAGCTAGCCCTACCAGAACAGGAGAGGGCTCTCTCTGAGTCATGCTCAGCGAATAAGTAAATGAAATGGTTTGAGATGACTTACAATGAAATATTGATCTTAGGCTAGTAAGTAAATATGGATACAAGAAGCAATATTTTTATTAATGACAGAGTTTCTGGGATGGTATGGGACCAACAGATAGCAATGAGCAGAGAATTTAATACAAAGGCACAGATTACTTCGTGAGGCAAGACAGACATAAAGTCTAGAAATTTAGTTTGAAATAACGCGGAATGGAGAGATTGCTTATGAGGGTGAAAAGGGAATAAGTACATGAATCCTTTTCAACAGAAGAAAAACACACAGCGTGAAACTTTCCCACAGGCAGAGCAATAAAAATGAATTCTACCTTATCTTACTCAGAAAATTTCACTGGAAATGAATATGAAT
>APFE030664301.1:12965-33997 GCA_000404065.3 Pinus taeda
AAGCATAAACTCAATAACATAGATGATCATAGACTTCCTAAGCTAGCTTTAAATTCCAGCCAAAACCACCTAAGGCTCAATCGGGGGTGGCATAAAGACACAAGGGCCTAGTTAAACTATTGGGAGATCAATGAGAATGATGCTTTGCTAAACATTAATAACATTAAATATATTGTTACTTTTAAGTTCAAAGAAAAAATGTGGTGTGAGAAAGATTTAGTGGCTAAAAGAAAATTAAGTTATTATAAGAAGGTCATCAACCCCACCCTAGAAGATCAAAAGTATCTCTCTATTTTAACTAGCTCAAAGAAGAAAATTAATATAACAAAGATTAGAATGAATTCTCATGAGCTCCATAGTGAAACAGATTGTTGGGCAGTTCCTAAAACGCCATGGATGGAAAAGATCTACCATATATGTGAGAATAGGAACATCGAGGATGAAAACCACTTCCTCTTAGAGTGCCCTGCGTACAACCACATTAGATCTCAGTGTCACAATCTTTGTTACAATACTGACCTTCCTAGCCTTTTACAATGTCAAAATTATAGTGAGCTCGGGAGGCTTCTCTCCAAGCTTTTTGAGCATAGGAATAAAATCTTAAATCAAAATAAATAATTTGTTTCTTCAGGTCCGATAGACCAATGTTTGGTCTCAGCGGACGTTAACCATCATCATCATCATCATTATATAAAAAAGACATTATATTTAATAAATTGTTATTAATATGAATCTTAAAATAAAAATAAATTAATATAAATTAAATGGTAATTATTTTTTAAAATAATATTAACACCATGGCTGAAAACTGTTGGAATTTTAAGAATTTTCAGAGAGGTGATATTTTATCTTTAATGTTATCCTTGGAATTTTAAGACTTTTCAGAGACGTGATACTTTATCTTTAATACCATGCCTAAAAATCGTTAGAATTTTAAGATTTTTTATATTTTATCTTTAATGTCATGATTATCGTTGGAATTTTAAGGTTTTTCAGAGTCATGATATTTTATCTTTAACGTCATTATTAAAAGGTGTTGATAATTTACCCAACAAAAAAAGATGTTATTTCAGCATCAACACTTTTCGTTTTCACGGTGTTTTTTGCACATAGAAAATGACTTTTACTTCCATTTTTAAAAAATGTTGAAAATTACCCGGGAAAAAAAAAAAAAAAAAAGGGTTATTCCAACATCAACACTTTTCGTTTTCAGGCTGCTTTTTCATGTTTTTTGGAGTTGTTTGTTAGAGTTCTCGTTTTGAGGTAATAATTCTCATTTGATTGGTAACTTTGTTGTTGAATATGACAACAAAACCTCAATCACATATTTGACTGACACTCAAGAGATTATGCTTCAGTCATTTTATGTCACAGAAGACATATTTTGCTTTAGTTCTTCCATCATCAATAGTAACTATGCCCTTTTCAATGATTTTGGTTGATGCATTGTTTTCAAAATTTACTTTACCTTCTTCTAACTCCTTGATGTTGATGAACTTACTTTGATCCCCAGTCATGCATCTTGAACAACCATTATAAACATACCACTTATCCTTTCACTTCTTGGAATATAATATAAGACCACAATTCTCTTCCTTCCCAATCTTAAGTTGGCACTTTTTCTTTGCAATAATGGTGTGGAAGATGACTACAAGTGACTTCCATATGACCAAATTAATTAAATAGAAAACAATAACCATAAACGAATCTATGGTACCTAGATGCTTTCCTCTTCCTATTTGTTTTTTCTGAGCATCTTCCTAAATTTCCTTAGATGATGGCTTTGCTACATCCGTCTCTTTCTTGAGATGGAAAATTATGTCATTTTTCTCCTTTGACTGCCATTTTGTTTCTCCTAGTTGTTTATTGAGCTCATTAAACTAATTTATCAAGATTTCATTCTTTCTCTTAACCTCTTCCAACTCAAATTATAGAAGCATAATTGATGTAGGATCTAAGTCCATATTCCTTTTATCCATATTCTAGTACTTAATTGTTTCTAAAGATGACCTACTCTTATACCACTTGATGGCTCAAAGGTCACACTCTTGGGGGGATGTGGAATCAATGTGAGATCAATTTTACTATTTCACAACTTTTCATACCATACAACTATACAGCAATGAACCATACGATTAATGTCATCAACTATAACAATATATTATCATATAAGTAACATATCAAAAATCCATCAACAAATCAAGAATCCATCACATCACAAAGAGCCAAAAGATTTTCAGGTGAAATACCATAAGGGAAAACCACCAATCTTCTTCTTTTTTACATGCTTTAATTCATTACATCAGTTTTCAGGCTCTGACCTATTGGAGGCAACTAATCCAAGGAAATGCAAGTTGCAATTTGTGGTAGGCTACAACCTGATTGAACCACCAACCTCAAAAATGCAAGTAGCTTCTCACTGTAGTCTACAACCTTATTGAGGCTCCAACCCCGAGAATGAGTAGGCTTTAATCTTAGTGGAGGCACCCACCTCCTTCAACTTCCTTGTCACGACCTCGATTTTATCTTGTTTTCAAACTAGATCTATTATCATCATATATCACTGAGTTATAAGGAATATCATAATCTACAATCTGTTGTCATCATCACAACTTGTATCATCATCTCAACCTACAAAAATTGTCGTTTCCGTCATCAATGTCACTACAATCCACAAACATTGTCACTTTGACTATCACTATCACTACAAACATAACCTACAATTATAATATTGCCACAAAAATCATATCAATCATTGTTGTTAGTTATCAAACTATTACCCATACTCCCTTTGGTTGCATTCATCTCAGATCTCTTATCACCCAACTTCTTCCATAATCGAGTTTGGATTGATATTGATCCTAGAAATCCAAAATAGCCATATTAAACTTTATATTAACTTAAGTGTTCTACATAAAGCCCTTTTTTGGGTGCCTTTCAACATTCCATTAAATTCTGGCGTCGACCACTAGTAATTGTTAAAGAAACGAAAAAATGACAGTAAAAAAATAAATAAATAAATAAATAAAAATAAAAATAAAAATTTGACCTATCGGTCAAAAGACATCAAACTTGTGACCTCAGATTTACAATCCTCATCACTTACAGCTCTACCATATGTTGTGTCTTATTAATCCATCCACTCACCTTCATTTTACTTTTAGTATTATAGATCTAATGGAACCGAGGAAGTGGACCACCCTCGTGGACTATCCTCGTGCCAATCCGAAGCATCACCAATCATATTATGTTAACTCCTACCAATGAGCCACTACCATGGCCATGCAACTTCAACAAATACTATAATATTGTCATATTTTTCGAAACAATATCACCGTAATACTTCTTCCAACTGTAGCATTAGACTCGACCAATAGCAAAGGGTTTCGAACGTGGGCGCTGGTTATGTCATAACAATGAGTTTTGTTGTCGACGTTGAAACAAGACCAAACCATCAAAATGAGACAACCAGACTTCCGCTATGAAACCAGAATGATAAACCTTGCAATGAACAAATATTTTATAGCAAAAACATTCAGAACCAAAACTAATACAAATCCTTCACACCTCAAAACTATTTAAATTGTATCCACGGACTTGGCTGGATATCCACACTTTTTGTTCCAATCATTGCTTTTGGATTTGAGTGTGGTTCACATATCAATATATATATATATATACATTTTATTGGTGGTCCCAAGCCTTATAGGGCCAACCTTACGCACCCATGCAACATGTCTTTGTAACTAGCCGACCAACGGATTGTGACCCAAGTTTTGTTAAATTTTGTATCGTGGTTCAATGTGGTCATGCCATATGACCAAGGTTGATAAATATCCATAATTCCATGACCATGTAACCGTTCCCATACGACTGGGACCCAAGGATCACTAGTCATTTCCTTGATAATGTTATCATGATGTCATTCAGCCACATGCATGAGGGGAATTTTGAGGTCTAAAATGGGTCTCCTAAGAAAAATGTACAACCAAAATAAACTTTATAAGAACAAATAGGATTAAAGATCATGGTGTCAACCATGGGGCATGATTCACCATTTTTGTAGCAAAAAAGTAAAATGTTTAAAAATAATACAATAATAAAACTACTTTTTCAACTCGTATTTTCAACTTATCTCCCTAAGGCTATACTCAAATTTGGAGCGAGAGTACTCATTGGATGAAAATTTTGATTCTTCATCCAAGGAGTAACCATGTTGCATACTTTCGATGGACCCTGCTACACGAAAATCAGAAATACATGGAAAAAAAGAAGTGATTGCAATCATGTTTTTCATGTATTTATTATTTTTCATGTAGCAGGGTTCATCAAAAGTATGCAACATGGGTAATCCTTGGATGAGGAATCAAATTATGCATCCAACAAGTGTTGTTTCTCGAAATTTGAGTAAACCCATAGGGAGATAAGTTGAAAATATGATTTGAAAATTGGTTTTTCTTTTTTCCCTCTAAAATTTGATGATGTAATCTAATATCATTTTATTATTTCCACTATTATTTTATAATTTCCTTAGGAGGCCCATTTTAGAACTCAAAATTCCCCTAATGGAAACTCCTGAGAGGTGTCATGTGTAACCCTATTTTAGACTTTTCACCAACGGAAGTGTTTCAAATCACCATGCCACGCAATATACTATGGTGGCACCACATAATCATGTTGACATAAGATGGATGATGTGTCATGTTGGTTTTGCGAGAGTTCCATGCGTCATTGATCAATAGTTCACATCAATTTCAAATAGGATAATTCCACATTTCATCATATGTTTGGTCTGATGGGACTAATTAAACATCATGCATATTCACATTCATCCAACCATTGACATGTTACGAGCATGATTGATTGACCCGAGACATACATGTCATTTAATGATGTTAACTAGTGTGTAACTTTGCACACCCATGGTCGTTGACTTCTCTATCTAATGGTGGATCTTCCCTAAACTTGCACATTGTTTAACACATTAAATTTTTGGGTTTTTGGCCCTAAAATGTATTCCCTCAATTAATATTTAAATTTCAATTGGCCATAACTTCTCATTCGGGGGGAGTTTTTTTTAGTATTATATATTGTTGAAAAGGAATTGGTGAGCCTTACATAACCATGTTGTTTGTAGGATATTTTGAGCATCATAACTTCATCAAAAACCCAAATAAATTCAAGCACCATATCTTCATGTGATGAAACGTTGTGAAAGATCCAACTGTCATATCACTTTATAAAGAGTCTTATTTCTTCGTGGGTCATAAAATATGGTACTGCTATTGTTGTCTCATACATCCTGTTTGACATCAATAACATCTTGTTTTCATCAATGACAACACTAAGTGCAAGATGTTTAATAATTTTTAATAATTAATTCATTTTTTTCATAATGACTATTTTCCTCCCCATTTTATTTATTCTCCTCATAGAACCCATTCACATCATGTCAAATCTTTTATGTCCCTGATGATGGGTGTAGTGTTCTCTCGAAATGTTGAACAAATGAAATTCAAAAACACAATTCTTTTATAAAAATTCATCTTACAAAATCAATCTATCTTATTCATGGATTCCACCTGCGATAATCTATATGGAGAAAATCATCGTACTTGGTAGTTTTAAGTATGCCTCCTATAACGATATATTTTATATGATAACTCTATCGAAGCAATGAAAGGAATGAGATCCAACTTAAAAGGGAGGAAAATAACTTTATCCAATTCCATGGCGAGAAAATCTTTAGATATTTCTAGTCATCTACATATGGCCAATGATCTCTTACAGTTGAATCACTTAGTAGTGTTTGTTAAGGGTGTGTGTTGGAAAAAAATCTTGAAGATTCAATTCCCAAGGACAAAGTGAAATGAGGTTCTTGACATTCTGAGCTGATTCATAGTGATATTTGTGGGCCTATGCCCCACTATTCTCTTGTGGAAGCTAAGTACTTCCTCACCTTCATTGGTGAATTCTCTCACTTCCTTTAGATATAGACCATTCAATCCAAGGATGAAATGTTTGGGAAATTTGGTAAATATTTAGTCAAACATTAGCATAATAAAAAGGATTATGTGTATCAACATTGACAGTAGAGGAGAAAATATTGAAAATTATTTGAAATAATCATTTATAACTTCCTAAGCCCCTAGGGGGCATCTCAATTGATGATGGTAGCTCAAATCCCCCTGATTCACCTATTCTTGCAGAAGGGGCATACATAGGCACCTAGAGGTTATAGTGATAGTGGTTGGAATTGACCTTTTGTTATGTGAGTATGAGACCATCCCAATTGCTAATTCCTCTAGACATAAAAAAAATATGTATCATTTATCACTTCCCATGGCATCTCTTCACAATGCAACATTTCCTACACACCCCATAATGAAACATAGTAGTTGATTGGAAGAATACAATGATGATGGATAAGGCTCTATGTTTTATTCACTCCATGCAAATTCCATGTCATAAATTGAACCATTACTCATGGTGTTCAAGATATGACCCATATAAGAAATGTCATGGACACAAATCATAAGTTTTGAACTTTCAAGTTTTTAGATCAAGTGTATCAGCCTATGCCCCCAATGAAATTGAAACCTCTCAAAGCTGAAAAATCATACTTTGGTTGGATACAAAAAAAAAAAAATACACTCACAAGGTAATTGAATGCCAATATCCTATCTTTGATGAATTTCCTATTCACAATGTGTCGAGACCTTTTCGCTACTTATAAAAAAATCACATATTGATTATTCTCAACATGTTTTAGTAGATTCATCTCCTTCACATTATAATGTTGATCCTCCTCTTACAAGTATTTCCTTAAGCACTCCTACCATTGTTACCACTAATCCAAAAAATGGCATTGATGAGGACCCTATCAATTGTTGAGAAGTGTAGCAACAAAGTCTCAATTTAACTTTGCCTTGGTCAATTGAGAAAATTCAAATTTCCACATCAACAGACAACTTGGAGGCATTTAACTGAGGTGACATGGATCTTGTCACTCAATTAGCTCAGTAAATTTGAGTTAGACGGCTTGGAGTTCATTTAAGCATGTGTGATTGCTAAATTTTAGTAATCCAGTTTAGTTATATCCAGATCTGTTCAATTAAACTAGTTCTAATTGTTAATGGAACTACTGAAAGGTCAATTTTGTAGTGGGACAATAGTCTAACTCGGTGATCATCCAGTTGACTAATCAATCAACCTAGAATAACTTAGGAATGTAGAGAATATGAGTTCCCCAACTATTGTGGAGATTTAAAGGCAATGTAACAAGCAGTTGTAAACTAGTTTGATTGTATAGGTGTTGCATGAAGTCAAGATGATCAACCCTTTGGAATTGCACAATCAATTGGAGGAAAATTCCTAAAAATAGGGATTAATTCCTCTAGATTCGTGCAAGGAAATAAAGACTTAAGAAGAGGCGGAAATTGACTAATTTTGTGTTAAAGCTTCTCATTGAGAAGAGAGATAGGTTATTCATTGCAGGTTGTGCTCAGAGTGGGCATGCAATTGTAATACATCTTAATACATCTTATTAATGCAAAGATGCTTGAGGGGTTTTTCCTAGTTGGGTTCCCCTAGAAAAAATATTGTGCATGTGTGGTTTTCTCATTGCCTGTTTGTGAATGTTGTTCTAAATTATGAATTAAATTTTGCAAATCAATTTAGTAGAATTGTGTCTCTTGACTTTAGATTAAATTTATTGAGCATTTGCAATTCTATCACCATATTTCTAAATGATATTAGAGTAAGATTCACATTAGAATAGGAATTTCAAAGTTGTTCCCCGAGAGGTTCAAATTTGCAGCTTTAGTGTAGCAAGATCTCTTCAATGACGTTAAATGGAATGATATTAGAGTATGCCATGGAAGGGAGCTCAAATTTCATTGCATGGAAGGATCACATGGAGGCGGTGCTTGATGAAAATGGCATGCTAGAATACATCAAGAAATATGTTGCAAAACCAGCAGACTATGATACCCAAATCCTAGCCTAATGGAAGAAAGATGTAGCCTAGGCGAGGATAATAATCTTGAAGGGAGTGCGAGACCGCACTACCTCAAATCTACATGGGAAAGAAACTCCTTTCTCAATGTGGAAGGAATTGAAAGTTGTTCGAGAATAGAAGTGATCATAGAAAATTGGCCCTCAAAGACAAACTTTGAAACATTGAGATGCAGAAGAATGGCATTATTCTTCAATATCTCACCATATTTACATAAGCTCGGGATGATCTTGGAGGGGTTAGTGTGAATTTTGCAGAAGATGACCTGGTGAGCCTAGCTCTTCTAGGCCTTCCCAACAGATGGAATAGCTAGCATGACTCAATGAACGGGAGAAAAAATTACCAACTTAGGAATGCTTGTTGTCTAATTTGGTACAAGAAGAGATCAGGTGGACTACCAAAGCTAGAATCTCATCCAAGGGAGAGGATGAAGAAAATTTTGCATTGTTTGGAAAGGGAAAGAAGGTAAAAAGGAAGAAATATCAAACCAAACCAAAATCTAGCCAAGGGGGAAAGAAGAAAGACTTGTCCAAAATAAATTATCCAATTGTCATGAATTCGAGCATTATGCTACAAAGTGCCCCCACAAAAATTCTAGCAAGAATAACCTGGGAGGAGAAGTAGGTGAAGCATTGGCTTCGTAGTTTAAGTTATACTTCACCCTTGTCACATGCATGGCTAGTACTATGATGGGGACTATGTGGTACTTGGACTCTGGGGCCTCGTTCCACATGACAAGGCATATAGATTTTTTCAGTGACTTGGAGGAGAAATATGTCCATATGCATATTGAGCTTGGGGACTACGGAAGGTACAGTGCTACCAAGATTGGTATAGGTACCTTTAAGAGGGTTTCATGATCTCCTCTTCACTTCAAAGATGTCATGTTTGCTCCAGGCCTAAAGAATAATTTAATCTTTGTAGCATTTTTGGAAGACCATGGTTATGATGTGATCTTCAGAAAAGGGAAATCATTCCTGAGACACATAGCTAATGGATAGGTGAGGCATATATGGGTTCATGTTAATAACTTGTATAAACTTAATGTGGAATATTGTGCTGCATTAAGCAGTAAGGTAGAGAAAGTGTAGAGCCATGATTTCTGTGAGCTCTGGCACATGATATTGTGCCATTTGAATCATGGCTCCTTGAATATTATGCAGCAAATAACCAATGGCCTCCTTAAAGTAGCACTTGAGCAGCGAGATGTCTGCAAAGGTTGTACCTTGGGGAAGTATGTAAAATCCACATTGCATGATCAAGACAACAAAGCAAATGCAGTCTTGGAAAAATTACACTCTGATGTTTGTGGAATTTTATCTACAACCTCCACTACTAGACAAAAATATTATGTTATTTTTATTAATGATTTCTCAAGGAAGTGTTGGATCTTCTTCATGCGGAATAAGGAGGAGACATTCTCCAAGTTTGTATAATTCAAGGCAGTAGTTAATAAAGAGACCGACAAGAAGGTGAAGGCTCTCAAGAGCGACAATGGAGGTGAGTATGTTTCGAATGACTTAAAGGATTTTTGTGTGAAAGAAGGTATTCAAGGAGAGCTAACAACACCCCACGACCCACAACAGAATGGGGTGCCTGAGAGGAAGAACTAGAGAATTGCAGGAGTTGAGAAATCTATTCTACATGACCAAGTCCTACCACTGCATTTATGGGTAGAGGCATGTAACATAGCGGTCTACTTGAAAAATTGGAGTCCTCATTGGATTCTTGGTATGACTACACCTAAGCAGGATTTCTCGGGGAGAAAACTAGATGTGTCTCACTTCAATATTTTTGAAGACTCTATTTACTACCATGTCTCCCAAGATTCAAGGAAGAAACTTGAGCTGAAAATAGAGTTGGGATTTTTTGTGGGTTACACCAAAACTCCACACAGTTACCATGTGTACTTACCTTCCCTTATATGGCATTTGTGTGAATTGATGTAAAGTTTGATGATGAGAAAATTATGCGGTGCTCTCTTGAGAGGGAGCTTTAGATCCCATAAGAAGAGGATCCTTTAGCTACAAATAAAGAGCCTCAAGAGGAGCCTCAGGAAGTTATGGAGCATCCATAAATGGAGGATCATAGATGGGGTGAGTGGAGACATCCACTCAAGTAGAACCATCCAGAGAAGGAAGAAAAAGAACCATGTAAATTAATAGATTAGTGCAGGATGTGAGGGAGAATGTAGGAGATCCTTCAAATTTGTGCAGACAAAGGAGGTCACCTGAGAGGTACACTGGTTACATGGATCTAATGGCTGAGCTTGTGGAGATTGATCCATCCACTTCTGAGGAAGAAATTGAGAAACTAGTTTGGGTTGATGAAATCGTGGAAGAATATGAATCCATGATGAATAAAAGTGTTTGAGAATTGGTCCCAAGATTGACAAATAAATCAGTTGTGGCTTCGATATGGATCTTCAAGGTTAAGCATGTAGCAGATAGAAGAAGAGAGAAGTATGAGGCCATCAACCCAATCAGTAATCCAGTTTAGTTATATCCAGTTGTGTTTAACTAAATTAATTCTAACAGTTAATGGAACTAGTGGAAGGTCAATTATTTAGTAGGACATCAGTCTAACTTAGTGATCATCTATTTAATTGATCAATCAACCTAAAATAACTAGTGCCTGCAGAGAAATTGAGTTCCCCAGCTGTGGTGGAGATTCCAAGGCAGTGTAACATGCAGTTGTAAACTAGTTTGAGTGTACAAGTGTTGCATGCAGTCAAATGATAAACCCTTTGGAATCGCACAATAAATTGTAGAAAAAAAAATCTAAAAAATAGGGGCCACATCAAGATTTGCGCAAGGAAATAGGGCCTCAAGAAGAGGCATAAATTGACTAAGTCTAGGTCAGAGATTCTCATTAAGAAAAAAGATAGGTTATTCACTTGTAGGTTATGTTCAGAGCGGGCAAGAAATTGTAATAAATTTTTGTTCATTTGATTAATGCAAAGAGTCTTGAGGGGTTTTTCCCAGTTTGGTTCCACTAGAAAAAATATCGTGCATGTGTCATTTTTCTCAATGCATATTGTGAATTTTGTTCTAAATTGTAAATTAAATTCCGCAAATCAGTAGGGTATAATTGTGTCTCTAGATTTTAGATTAAATTTCTTGAGCAGTTGCAATTCTATCACCATATTTCTACATTGATGACTCTTATCGTCCTATTTTGAGGGGGGTTTCTTCTTTTATAGAAGACACTACTTCTAGCACTCCTCTCACAGTGGATGAAAAATTCAAAGATACAAATGAAAATTTCTTGATCAATCCATCTTCTCAAATGAAGTCATGGAATTTTCCCAAGTGGGCCATATCTACACGTTTGTACATGTTGCTAGATATCTTGCCCACTAATTGAGGCATCCTTTAAAGTCCTTCACCAAGATCTCTTGTCTCCATGGTTAATGGCACATCTATTGAGTTGAAGCTTAATCCACATTGATCTCCCTGGAGCACAATCTTTGCTACTATAGGTCCATGGGATACATGAAAGAGTGATATAATATGTAATGATCTTTGTGTGTGTCCATTGTTCAACATTAAGGAGGAATGTGATCTCAAGAAGTAATGTCCTCTCTTTGTGCCCCCTATTCAAATAATTAGATTAAGGATGTAATCTTCACGTTTGGTCATGCCAATCCATATTTATCATTATTGCATTTATAATTATGTCTAAGACCAAATTTGTATAGTACACTCCCAACCCCTCTTAGGGAAATCTCCCTTAGACTTCAGTTGTGCATACACTAAATTTTCTTTGTATCATTCATGCAAGTGATTCATTTGTCCAATAATAAAGTGATTATCCTATGAGAACCATAAGCATTTCACTCTCTTGTGCTTTGGTTATTTTCTCTTTATTGCACTCTCTTCTTCTTGGTTCTTTTCTTTTTAATCTTTATAGTGTGCTTATGCTTTCACTCTCTAGTGTACATGTATTTGGTTATTATTGCAAAATATATGTTTTTTCTTGATTCCATTCCATTGTCTTCTTATCACTTGTGAATCTCAACCCCAAAGAGATCAAATGGGATTGAAGAAAAGACCAACCAAAAAAATATTTGGCGGCCAATATTTTCAAAACAAATGTCATTTTCTCAAATTATGAATAAAAGACCAATCAAATCATATACATTCCAATCAAACAATAGTAGAAATAGAAAAGGTTTCATAAGTGTTGAAGCACTCCATTATATTTGATGGTGATAAGAAAGAATCAATTATCAAAAGTAATATTGAATGAGATTTAAGGCACCAACATTCAAATTATATGTTACCTACACCTTATAAGATACAATTTAAGACTTCATAGTGCCAGTTTCACTTATGTGTAGCCCAAAATGTGCTCTAGTTATCGCACCTCTATTGTTCCAACAATGTAGACAACAAAAATGTATAATATTACATCAATTATCATGGAACCCTCCATTAGAAATGGCATACAATGTTGAACAAGGAGAAATAACATTAATGGAGGAGCGAAAGATGGGGGTGCAAGCATATTCCATCCTTAGTTCAATACCAATTTGGATATTTTTTCTTATTTACTAATTTAGTTATAATTCATAATTTTTATATAATTAGTTTTTGCATGCACAATGAAAGGGTATAGTTTCCTAGTTAAACTAGGCACTCATGCATGTTGATTCCTAGTGTCAATTTGATCCAGGTGGATACCAGTGGCCACCCACCTCTTCCACTTCCTCAATGGTTCTCTATCTTCTTTGCATTTTTTCTATGATTTTTGGGTTCGAAGGCCCTAAATGATGTTTTTAGGCAATTTAGTGGGCCATAGGTTGCCATGGCATGCCCTAGCCCCAATTAAAAGTTTTATTCCTTGAATATTTATTTCCAAGGAGTTATTATGCACCCCAAACGGGTATGCAAAAGTTGCACCCTTGAGAAGTTGATGTACCAACTAACCACCTCAAGGTCCATAAACCTTTTGGTGTTTCATCTTGTAGGGTTAGGTTTTTGGACCTCTAGGTTTCATTATTTATGTTAAAATATCATCATTTCAATTTGTTGTGATAGCTTTTACAAATGCACGTAGCCACCATCTCTCCTTGTTCAAAGATAGCTACCACCATTATAGCCAGTTTGTGTTCTACAATGTTATGTTATTTCATTTGTTAATAGAAGTTAGGTTTTCACTACATTATTGTAGTATCTTCTATATTTCTCTATTTGTTCCATTTACTTTCATTCTTTTCATTCCATTCCTTGTACAACCCACATCACAATTAAGGGAACAAATCTCAATGAGGATGCATGCATGCATGCTTAGTTTATCTACAATAGAGGCACATCTTAATTGGTTCTTCAATCCTTGAAAGGAAGGTGCATTAAGGTTCGGGTTTAATGCCCTCAATTGAAGAACTGTTGTGCATACATCCAAATTGATTGTCCCTATTATTATTTCTAGTTTATAAATGAGAAGTATGGTGTACCATTGTGATGATTCAAGAGTTTTAGTTTTTAGTTTATAGAAATTTGTATTATTTAAAATTTAATATAAAATTAGTTTGATAACTTATAGTAGCATGTTTGTCATTTTAATTCTTAGCATGCATTGACGATAAATTTGATATGTGTTTTCAATTTTAGCTTTCTATGTTTTTAAGTTAAATTCTCGAGTGTAAATTCTGCATACCATGCTCGGATTTTCAACATGGTATCAAAGAATATTTTTTGAACCTTCCAATAATCCATGTATTCATGGCACTATGTCTACTTGGGATACAAAGGATTCAAAGGGTTTTCACCATGAGATTCTTGAAATCTATACTTGAGAAAAGCACCATGAACTTTTAATAGGCTTTCTTTAGGTCATTGATCAATTTTGTTCATTGGTGTATTCCAATAGTAGTAGTATGAGAAGATTAATGATAAATACGAAGAAAAATTATAAGGTCCCTCCAAATTCATCTTGTCGAAGTACTAAGCACAAAGGTTGTTGGAGGAGTATGAGCTTTGAAATTTCATAGAAACCAAGGTTGTAGAACTGTTAGGTCCCTATAATACTAGTGTATTCCCCTTATTGTTATTGTTAGTGTAGCCCCATATTTTTATTTTTGTGCCCATGTATCCCCATGTTGTTATTATTTCCCCCCATAGAATCCCACTATTGTTATTGTTGTGCCCTACATTATCATTGTTATGTAGGCTCTAATTATATTGTGATCCCTTAGACTCCTATATATACCAAGGAGGTCTTATCATTTGTATCATCCAAAAATTGTTCATTTATGTAATGTAAAGAAGGTTTCCCCCTCAAAAAGTATGATTTTTAAGTTGTTGATCTATCTTTTCTTCTGTTCTTTGAGCTAGTTGCATAACATTTGGTATCAGAGCTTTGGATTCTAGGGTTTCTCTTCTTCAAACAGGCCATCTTCGAATTTTCGCTATAAAGTTTTTTATACGAAGCTTCAGAATCTGAAATTGGAACCACGTGGAGCCAAAATATTGGAGAACCTTGCTGATGAATTTCAGACCTTGTTTCGCTATATTTTCAGAGATATGATCCGAAGAAGTTAGGGTATTTCTAGGGTCCAGAATTTCATCTCAAACAAGTGACCTAGGGAAAATCATCATAAATTTATTTCCAAGCATCGGATTTGAATTATGTAAAAATTGATGGAAATTATATGGAATTTAGTTTTTTGAGTATCATTTTCAGGGCCGAAGGTCAAAACAGTGACATGTAGTACTTCGTACAAATTCACTCTACTAAACTAGTCTACAATCAGATCATCGTAGGATAACTCCTTATTGAAGAATCCAATCTCAGTTTGAATTGAGGGGTTGGAAATAAGACTCAAAGGGCTACCACAAGACAAAATTTCAGATCTTGGATATCTACAATTATAAAGATACAACAATTTCAATATCGAGCTCCTAAAAATCAAGAAAAAGGTGTGTATTTTTTTTTAATTTTGCATATCTTTTGTTTGAAAAATCTGTTTGAAGTGATTCAAAGGGACTTTTAAAGCATAGATATCATTGTCTGATTCTAAAATGCCTTGAAACAAAAAATGGAAACACTTAGTAAACGACCAGAAAACTCTTCTATAAGGCATGAAGAAGAGGAAGAAATGCAGCATGATATATCAAAATTACGAGACCAAGTACAACGAATTTCGCTCTCACAAAAAGGACAAAAAATGAATTAGAAGCCATGATGATGTTGAAAATAATACTGAGAGGGGGGGTGAATCAGTATTATCTAGTCCTTTTAACAATTCTTCCTTATTTATACTTTGAATTATTTTTGCATATCAATACCATAAAACATTGAGCATGAACAAGAAAAACAGACAGTCACATCAAAGAACACCAGATGTAAGGTGGAAACCCAATGTGGGTGAAAACCACCTGCTGCAATATGTCTCTATCTTCTTTCAAATTAGAAACTCCTTTTACAATGGTCTTGTACTGGTGCAGTCCTTTACCCGTACGCAGGCTGCAACCTGCAGAGAGCTCCAACTCTCTCTCGTTTTCCAGTCTCTCCTGGAAGGGAGCTACAACCCCCTACTTCTTTTCAAGGACACTTTTCATAAATTTTCAAACTGGATCCATATATATCAAATGATCATCAAGTACCAGTAAGTCACTCAGATAACCAGATCCACAATAACAGAAAACTAAACCCAGAACACCTTCTGTGGCATCTCCTGTGGCGCCTCCTGCGGCGTCTCCTGCGGCGCCTCCTGCGGCGCCTCCTGTGGCGTCTCCTGCAGCGCCTCCTGTGGCATCTCCTGTGGCGCCTTCTGTGGCGTCTCCTGTGGCGCCTTCTGCGGCGTCTCTTGTGGCGCCTTCTGTGGCGTCTCCTGCGGCGCCTCCTGTGGCGTCTCCTGTGGCGCCTCCTGTCGCGTCTCCTGCGGCACCTTCTGTGGCGTCTCTTGTGGCGCCTTCTGCGGCGTCTCCTGTGACACCTCCTGTGGTGTCTCTTGCAGCGCCTCCTGTGGCGTCTCCTGTGGCGCCTCCTGTGGCGTCTCCTACAGCGCCTCCTGTGGCGTCTCCTGCGGCGCCTTCTGTGGCATCTCCTGTGGCGCCTTCTGCGGCGTCTCCTGCGGCGCCTCCTGTGGCGTCTCCTGCGGCGCCTCCTATGGCGTCTCCTGTGGCGCCTTCTGCAGTGTCTCCTGCGGCGCCTCCTGCGGCGTCTCCTGCGGCGCCTCCTGTGGCGTCTCCTGCGGCACCTCCGCACTTCCGCAGCTGGAGTGCTCGAGAGATCACCCTACACAGATTCGCTTTCCACTTCACTTTCATATAAATCGAGCTTTTGAAACAATAACCCAATATTTCAGATCTTAAGATATTCAACCCAAAAGCATACCCAAGCCAAATGATCTCCTTTGCTTTATATAGGCAAGCTCTTCCTCAATCATGGACCAATACCACGGGCCAAAACCATAATAAATCAAAAACTGTGGGACTAATACCATGAACCAACCATGAAAGTGCGTGAACTTTTCTCCACATGAAATAAACTTTTCTCTGCATAAAATTCCATGAACTTTTCTCTACATGAAATAAACTTTTCTTTGCATACAATTCCGTGAACTTTTCTCTAAATGAAGTAAACTTTTCTCTGCATAAAAATCTCTGAACTTGAAAATAACTTTGCTACACTATAATTTATCATCTGAGTGATTTGCCATCAAGGACAACACTTGTCTCATAATGCCAACAGTTTCTTGCACATTGTCCTGTAAGCGCATAGCATGGTAGGTAAGCGCAGGTCCCACTCGTTTCATTGCGCGTTGCACACTTTGGTCAATGCAATATCTAGTATTCTGTTGAATGCCTCTACTGTCCCATTAGCTTGTGGGTGGTACGGTGTACTTTTTTGATGATACACTTGGAACTCTTCTATGAGCACATTGATGGTTTCATTCAGGAAATGTGTTCCACGATCACTCATTAAGATTTTTGGACAGACAAATCGGGTCAACACATTTTTGAACTAAAACTTCGCAGCCGTAGCGTCCATGCAGTCTTTGACCGGCTGTGCTTCCACCCATCGTGTCAGGTACTCCGTCTTGGTGATCTGAAAATCACTCATGAATGATCTTAGTTAATTAATGAAGGTATTACAGACCCATGTGCTCAGGTGTGTCTATGTTATTTTAAGCAACGGATCGATAAGATTGCGAAATACACGAACACTTGAAATAGTAAGAGAAACACAGTAAGAAAATATAAAAACACAACAAATTTAATAAGGAATTCACCCAATCCTCTTGGGCTACGTCTCCTGGTCTAGGCTTCAGTGGTGGCCTTTTTTATTGTGTCTTAAAGCATAGATTTTACAATAAGGAGCTCAATTTGAGTCTCACTTAACAAATGATGATCAGTAGGGTGGTACCTGGATTCCCCAAGCCTCTAGAGTACACAGAATACCCCTTACTCGATCTCGACCTCAACTGGTCTCAATGGCATGAGCCCAATTTGGTACTCAATACTAGACAAGTATACACAGAGGAGTTGCCTAAACCTCTCAAGCCCTCTCTGGAGTTCACTGACTCTTCAACTCCCTTTGTCTCTGTCTACTCGATTTTGCCTTTGCTCTGCATGTCAGTTCGACTTCTCTGTTCTCTGCAATTCGCTTCTTTCTCTACTTCTGTTTCCCCTGCTCTTTATTTGTTCGTGGCTTAAAGCCAATCTTCTCCCTAACTGTTCGTTTTCGCTTCCCGGCTCTCTGGATTTCCAACCTCTGTCTGATGGAATTCCCCTGGTTTGCATTGTCATCGTTGTGTAACGCTGCACAGAGTGGTGGCCACTTGTCACCTTACCAACTGAGTTTCATTTTTCTTTTGAATAGTCGTTATTTCCGTTACTCTAGGATTTTCCTACGAAACTGATCCTTCTGCCAACTCATCGGTCATGCCAGACCTCAAATCCTTACGTGCCTCAGTCTATTTTCCTGTCGAATCCGGTCATCCATTGGGTTAATTCTCTTCCATTGATCTGGAGCCTCCAGATCCTATGGTCTCCGTTTATATTGCGCGGGTAAGTTGCTCGACCGTTACTAACGCGATGTAAGAAGTTTTCTCTCTCATCTACTGGACACGTGTCGCCTAGTGTATGGCATCACACTGAACTCAGCCAAACTCGCTTACCGCTCAAAGTGCATGTGATATCCTACAAGCTTTGGGCGCGGGACCCGCCTTTTGATGTTGTCTGCATGGTTTCTTGTTTTCCCTCGTGACTGAGCACTCGGGGCTTTCCTTCTCTGAGGGTTTTGTCCTGCGATACGTGATTAGAAACTACCTCTGTTTCTGGATCTCGACTTCCAATTTCCAATTTGCATCCATGCACAGTCTCCATGGGCCAACAATCAGTGCGCTTTGACCGAGGATCCTCGTTGTTCTGTGCAGGCCACAATTGCAATTGTCTAGAGGTCATTTCTAATACTTGTTATTCATAAGATTTGATCTGACATAATTTTGAAATAGTCATGAGAAATGTTTAAGGATCCAATTCAGATCACAACCTTCCCACTAAAAAAGCTTTTCGACCACCAAAAGTTGGTTTTCAAGCATCGACTAAGTGAGAGTATAGTTGTCTCACTTGTCCAATCTCTATCCATTTTGCATTACTTGGATTTGAACCCTTGAGTCCAATCATGAGGTACTCAACATCTCCCCTACATGTCTTCCTCACCTTCCTGTCCAGAACTGTGTCTTCCTGCAATTCATTGAGATATTCAGGTAACAGATCATCAATATAAGGCAATTGACTTTTCTCTACGAGACCCTCAATTAATGGAGGTTCAAATAATCTCAAGCTATCTGCATTAATGAGTGAGTAGATGTGCATGTAAGCTGGTAAATCAAGGCGAAAAGAATTCTCACCAATTTTCTCAAGTATCTTGAAAGGTCCATACCTTATTAGCTTTAGCTTTTTACCTTCACCTTCCATTCTGTCTTTGCTGATATACAACTAGACTTGATCACCAACTTGGAAACTATGCTCCATCCGATGCTTGTCATGCCTTGCCTTGTATTTGTCTTGGCTCCTTTCTAGCTGTTCCTGTACTGCCTGGTGAATCTCTTGGATTTGTTCAATGAACTTGGTTGCCTTGTCCACATCACTGTGTCCATCAATTGCTATGTCTTTACCAAAGATAAAATCCAAGGGAGACCTTGGTGTGAAACCAAAACAGGTCTCAAAAGGAGATCTTTGTGTAGAAGAATGTTTTGTTCAGTTGTAAGCATGTTGCACATAACACAAATGTTCATCCCAAAGTTTTGGATGCTTGCTGCAATAGCCTCTGAGCAACTGGATCACTGTCGTGTTGACTACTTCTGTCTGGCCATCTGTCTGTGGATGAAAGGCTATGCTTTTCTTCAGTTTGGTGTCCATCAGTTCCCATAGACTCAACCAAAATTTCCCAACAAATTGGGTGTCTCAATCAGATACAATGGAAGTGGGTAATCCAAAATGAACCCATACATGCTGAAAGAACAACTTCGCAGTTTGTTCAGCTATAATCTATTTATTACAAGGTATCAAAATACACATTTTTTTGAACCTATCCACAACAAGATATAAATAGTCGTGACCCTTCCTAGATTTAGGCAATCCTCCAACAAAGTCCATGGAAACACTTTCCCAAGGATGAGAAGGAATTGGCAGTGGAGCGTACATGCCTAGTTTTCTATTGCTGGGCTTGCTTTTAGCACACATGGTACACCCTCTTACATATCTAGAAACTGTCTCATTCATTTTTGGCCAATAACAAAATCTTTGCAGCTATGCAACCATTTTACTTACCTCAAAGTGACCTGATATTAGAGAAGTGTGTGCTTGCCGAATTATCTTTACTCCTTCAGTTTGCAGAATGCATAGGTTCCCACAATGATACAAGAGTTGGTCCTTAATGTGATAATCCAATTCTTCTACTCGCTTGCCTTGACTTAAAGTTGCATATACATCTTTTAAATCTATATCTTGAGCATATTGTTCAATGTAGCTCTCATGCAGTACTGAATTATGCTTAAGTATAGTGGATGCATTTATAATAGGTCTAGATAACATATCTACAACTTTATTGTGTATGCCCTTTTATATCTGATGACTAAATGAAACTTTTATACAAAACCCATCCATCTATAATGTCTTGATTGCTACAACTTAGTTTGGGAGTGTAGATATTGAAGTGGTTGATGATCAGTATCTATGATTGTCTCTTTGTCCATTAAGTAATGTTTCCACTTTTTCATACTCTGTACTAATGCATATAGTTCTTTATCATATGTTGGATAGTTAACTACTACAAAATTAAATGTCTCAGAATGATAACATATGGGTTTATCATGCTGTATCAACACTGCTCCCATGGCATAGTCACTGGCATCTGTTTGGATCTCAAATGGTCTTTGAAGATCTGGCAGTGCTAGTACTGGAGTTGTACTAATCTTTTCTTTCAAGGTGTCGAAGGCTTTCTGTTGTTTTCCTCCCCACTGAAACACTTTGTTCAATCTTGTCAAAGCATGTAAGGGAGCTACAATTAAGGAAAAGTTAGAAATGAACTTTCTCCAATATTGTGCTGCTCCTAAGAAGCTTCTCACTTTTGTAGCAGATTTGGGTTTAGGATAGTTTATAATTACTGCAACTTTAGAGGGATCTATCTTCAATTAACCACCCCTACTATATGACCCAAATAATTCAAAGATGTTTTGCCGAATTGACATTTTGAGAGTTTAACATAAATTTTTTCTCTTTTCAAAACATCTGGTGTCGGCTTAACATGCTTTAAATGTTCTTCCCACATTTTGCTAAATATAAGAATGTAATCCAGATATACAATAACAAAATCATCAAGAAAAGGTCTAAGTACATCATTCATTATTCTCATGAAAGTAGTAGGAGCATTAGCTAAGCCAAAATGCATAACTAGCCACTCATATAATCCCTGCTTTGTTTTGAAAGCAGTCTTCCATGCATCTTGTTCTGCAACTCTGACCTGATGATATCCACTATGCAAGTCTAGCTTGGAAAAA
>APFE030664301.1:34049-57594 GCA_000404065.3 Pinus taeda
TGAAAGCAGTCTTCCATGCATCTTGTTCTGCAACTCTGACCTGATGATATCCACTATGCAAGTCTAGCTTGGAAAAATAAACAGCTTCCTTTAACTAATCTAATAGATCATCTATGCGGGGAAGGGGATAACAATTTTTTATCATTATCTTATTCAGTGCTCAGTAATCAATGCACATTATCCACGAGCCATCTTTATTTCTCACCAAAATGATTGGTGACCCACATGGTGATGTTTTAGGTCTGATGAACCCCTTCTCGAGCAACTCCTACACCTGCTTCTTGATTTCTGCATTCTCTAAAGTGGAAAACTTGTACATCTTAATGTTAGGCAATGTAGCATATTCCTGCAAATTAATAGTATGCACTATTTCCTTTTTGGGTGGCAGACCTTAAGGTTCTTGAAACAAGACATCATACTATGAAAAAACGTTTTCTAAATCAGCTTGTTGTTTAGCATCATAGCCCTCAAATACATTTGTTTATCAGGTTTCTTTTCCTTTACAACAATCAGTAAAAATTGTTTGCATGAATTTACAATTCATTTCATTTGCCCTAAGTTTATGAGAGTATAATTATTCTTGAGCTTATGAGCTCTTACAAAGTATTTGATTCCATCTTTAACGAGTAGATACTTGTTCTCAGCTCTATAGAAAATAACTTTTCTATCATGCAAGTAAGGACCTCCTAAACAATTCCACATATATCTAGAGGAATTATATCTAACTCAACCTCATCTACAAATGCGGACCCAAAAAAAAACTTAAGTTTACATTGTTTAGTCACTTGTAGTTGTGCTTTATCACTTAACCAACTTAATGGGTATGGTTTCTTGTGAGGTGTAGTTAGTAATCCCATCTTCTTTACAATTGCTTCAAAAATTAAATTTACTTGTGAGCCACTATCAAACAAAGTATCAATATTTTGATGTTTGGAAACAACTCGAATATGGAAAAGCTCATGTCTTTTTCTCTTATTTTCTTCATCATTAATAGATTGTGCAGAATTACTAGTAGATGCTTCAGAATTTTTACCTCTTATACCTATGGCTGCAATGGTTGTTTCATCTCCTAAGTTCGACCCCAAATTTTTCTGAATAGTTGTAGCAGTGTTCTTCTTCTTTCTGTCGAACTTCTTAGGTCTCATCTCTGTATGCAGAATATAACAGTGCTCATCATCATGCCCATCCTTTTTACAGTGAGTGCATGAAGACTTTGTCTTTTGTGTAGTATTAGCCTTCCTTTCTTTCCATTTTTGTTTTCTTTTCTCCTTATTCTTGCTTGCAATGGGTTTGGATGATCCCCCAACTTCTAGGTTCCCATCCTTTCCTCTAGCTTCTAGATGCGTAGCTTGAACAGATACCTCATCTATACTAGTGGGATTAAACATGAGGATAGTGTGCCTCATGTAGTTGCGTAGACCCCCTATGTACTTCAACAGAGTCTCAGGTGAGTCTAATGAAATTCCTAGAATCAAAGCTCTCTTCCTAAATTCATGAGTGTAACCCTGTACACCTTGCCCTTTCAATTGGTGAAGAGTTTGTGATCTCATCATGGCTTGTTGCATGTAAGCTAGTGGATAGAACTGGTTTTTGATTGCAGAAACAAATTCACTTGAGATAGAAAGAATCTTACAATGTTTCTCCATGTCAGCTTGTGTCCTACCTTCCCACCATACCTTGGTGGTGCCTCCGAGGCGTAGGCTGGCCAGCTGAATCTTACTCTTGTCTAAGTTGATACTCTGCACTCTACAGTACACATCAATTTATCTGATCCAATTATCCAGCTTCTTTGTGTTCAACTCTCCATCATATGTTGGTAAATCAAATTTAACATCTAATTTAATCAAAGATGTCTTATTTTTATGTTCAGAGCTATTAGGAGGTGTGAGAAAGCTTTCTTCTTTCCATTTCCCTTTTGAGTGGTCATAGAGGAGAGTTTCTTCTTCTCCTTTATCTTGCTTGGAGCCTGATGAATCCTCATCTTTATGTTTCCTAAAGTCCCTATACATTTCCTCTACCATGGACCTCATGGCTAGGAAACTATCTATAAATTGAGGGTCTGGCCCCAAGGGACTTTCTTCTGACATTTTCTTCCGAGGATAGACTCTTCCAATCTCCAGGTTCGTTTTGACCAGCTGTCCTTCTCCTAATTTAATCTTTGATCTAGTTAGCATTCAACAACAAAATCTAGCACAAGCTTGTCTAACCTTAAACAACCTAGAAGCTCTGATACCACTTGATCTGAAAATCACTCGTGAATGATCTCAGTTTATTAATGACGGTATCAGAGACCCATGTGCTAGGGTGTGTCTATCTTATTTTAAGCAACGGATCGATAAGATTTTGAAATAAGAAGACACTTGAAACAGTAAGAGAAACAGAGTAAGAAAATGTAAAAACACAACAAATTTAATAAGGAGTTCACCTTATCCTCCTGGGCTACATCTCCTAGTCTAGCCTTCAGTGGTGGCCTTTTTTATTGTGTCTTAAAGCAGATATTTTACAATAAGGAGCTCAATTTGAGTCTCACTTAACAGATGATGATCAATAGGGTGGTACTTGGATTCCCCAAGCCTCTAGAGTACACAAAATCCCCCTTACTGGATCTCAACCTCAACTGGTCCCAATGGTATGAGCCTAGTTTGGTACTCAATACCAGACATGTTTGCACAAACGAGTTTCCTGAACCTCTCAAGCCCTCTCTGGAGTTCACAGAATCTTGAAATCTCTCTGTCTCTATCTGATCGATGTTGCCTTTTCTCTGCACGTCATCTTGAATTCTCTGTTCTCTGCAATTTTCTTCTTTCTCTACTTCTGTCTCCCATGCTTTTTGTCTATTCGTGGCTTAAAACCAATATGATCCTTGACTGTTCTTTTCCACATCGTGGATCTCTGGATCACCTACCTCTGTTCGTTGGAATTCCCCTGCTTTGCATCGTCATCGTTGCGTAATGCTGTACAGACAGGTGGCCACTTGTTGCCTTATGGATTGAGTGTCAATTTTCTTTCGAATGGTCATTATTTCCATTACTCCAGGATTTTCCCACGAAACTGATCCTTCTGCAAACTAATCGATCATGCCGGACCTTAAATATTTACATGCCTCTGTCTATTTTCCCATTGAATCTGGTCATCCATCGGGTTAATTCTCCACAGTTGATCTGGAGCCTCCAGATCCTATGGTCTCCATTTATATCACGTGCGTAAGTTTCTCTACTGTTACTCACATGATGTAAGTGGTTTTCTCTCTCATGCGCTGGACACACGTCGCCCTGTGTATGGCATCGCACTGAGCGCAGCCAAACCCACTTACTGCTCGAAGTGCACGTGATATCCTACCAGTTTTGGGCATGAGATCTGCCTTCTGACGTTTTCTGCACGATTTCCTGTTTTACCTCGTGACCGAGTGCTCATGGCTTTCCTTCTCTTAGGGTTTTGTCCTGCGATACATGATCAGTGCCAATTGTGTATTAGAAATTGCCTCTGTTTCTGGATCTGGGCTTCAGATTGCCAATTTGCATCCATGCACGGTCTCCATGGGCCAATGGTCAACGCACTTTGAGTGAGGGTCCTCGTTGTTCCGCGCAGGCCACAATTTCCATTATCCAGAGGTCATTTTTGATACTTGTTATTCATAAGATTTGATCTAACATAATTTTGAAACAGTCATGAGAAATGTTTAAGGATCCAATTCGGATCACTCGATGATGATGTAGCATGCGCCCGTCTTCCCTTGAGGTTTGATCAGTCCCACAAAGTCAATTGCCCATTTTTCAAACAACTGTAGTGTTGATTATGGATTTAATGGCATCTTGTCCCTCCACGATGGTTCTCCAGTCCTTTGACATATATCACAGGCCTTACAATGTGCTATCGAATCCTAGTGCAGGGTTGACCACCATAACCTTACGTGAAGAATCTTCTATGCGGTCGCATGTCGTCCATAATGTCCTCCTGCAACGCCCCCATTTGCTTCTGCGCGGACCTGATCTTTTTCAAATTCAGGTACGTATCTTCGCAATATCTCATCATTTCCCATTTTGTATAGGTTCCCTGCGATCACAAAAAAGTCCGTCGTGCGCACCACCAATTCCTTCTTTTGTTGGATGTAGTATTCCTTCAGCGCAGTCCCTGTTGTAAAAAAATGGATTATATCTTCAAAGTGCCCATCTGCGATGCGCACTGCAAAGAGTTGTGCATTAGGTTGTCCCTCCTCCAAATTAGTGGGTTCCTCACTCATCTCAATTTGCGACAAATGATCCGGTCCTGCATTCAGGCATCCCGACTTTACTATGACCTCAAAAGCATATTCCTGGAGCAATAAGAGCCACCTACATATGCGCCCCCCCAACATAAGTTTATTGACCATGTATTTCAGCGCGGAATGGTCGGTATACATCTTGAAATGTCCTCTGAGTAAATAGTGTCTGTATCTTTGGAGTGCGTACACCATCACCAACCCCTCAAGCTACGTGGTGGAATAGTTCTTCTCTGCTTTTGACAACCTCTGACTTGCAAACGCGATAGGGTGATCCAAGCCTTCCCCACCCTCCTGTGTGAGCACTTCTCCCAATGCGATACACGACGCATCAACATGGACATGAAACTCCACATCCCATTTTGGGAAGACCTGGATTGGAGTGGAGGCCAATTTCCCCTTCAGGACGTCCAAATGTTTCATACAATCGTCATTCCAGCAAAATGTAGCATCGTTTTTCAATAATATTTCCATCGACACGGTAATTTAGGCATAACTTTTGATAAACTTTTTGTAGTATCTCGTGTGTCCCAAGGTAGCGCGCAGTTGTTTAACACTTCGCGGTTCTTTCAAATTTAGAATAACGAAAATCTTCACAGGGTCCAGCATCAGTCCTTGTTTGTAGACCACATGTCCCAGCAGGTTTCCAAAGGGAACAAGGAATGTGCACTTCTTAAGGTTCAGCGCAATCTAGTGTCATCGGCAAGTATCCAACATAAAGAGTAAGCTTGCTACATGGTGCTTAACTAATCCAAAGACAGTCCAATCATCCAGATAGACCTTCAAGAACTTGTGGATGTATTCTTTGAACACAGCAACAACAATGGGAGAAAAGATGGCTGGCACATTCTTCAATCCAAATACCATAATGGTGTATTGAAAGCAGCCCCATTCCATTGCAAAGGTCATTTTTCTCCTATCTTCTGGCACGATATTAATCTGATGGTACCCTGAGAACCCATCCATGAACAAGTATGCTTCCCGGCTGCCAACATTTTCTAGTACTTCATCTATGAACGGTGTCGAGAATGGATCATGTACATAGGCATTATTCAGCTTCTTGAGGTCCACACATATTCTTATTTCACCCTTCTACTTTTCTCTTGCACTACCATAGGACTCACCCAGTTGGATTATTCCACTGGCTCAATAATTCCAACTGCGATCATTTTGTCTAATTCTTTGTGAACCTTTTCCTTATATTTTAGATTCAAGCAGTAAGGCCGCTACTTAACTGGCTTTGCGTCGAGTTTCACTGTGATATTCATCATCCCTAAGTCATCAACAATCCATTTTAAGTCCGTAATTTTGGTCGGGAACAAGTCTTGGTATTCACAGAGTAACTCAGCGACCTTATCCATCATGGCATCATCCCAATAATCCCCAATCATTGCGTACTTTGGCTCCGCCTCTGTTCTAATGTTTACCTACTTTGTTTTTAGCGGCACAGTGATGTTGGGATCCTCAATCGATGGTACTCAAACCTCATGACAACCTTCTATTTCTAGAATGTTAATATTTCGTGGATCCTCATCCTCCTCCTCAACATTTACATTGCAACACTGCAGTGCACAACTCAGTTGTGTTGCCCATTCTAGCTGAAGTACTTCCATTGGCTCCTGGGGTATTTTGAAGATAGCTGCTTTCACTGGCTGTAGCGCATCGTCAACAGTATCCCACCAATGATCTTCAAATGTGAAAGTTAACATAAATCCCTCGCGCAGGATATCCCATTCGCTCGTACCATGGAGGAGCTTCGTCTTAGTATACCAATTCATGGGTATGACATCCAGGGTATGATAGAACAAATGTACCCATTCAGGCTGTGGCTCTTCCCCATAGACCTTGGTCCATTTCGTGAGGTGTTTACGTGGATCATCCCGTCCATTATACTTGTCTGCTAGCCGCATCTATGGTTTCCCAAATCGTAGGTGCATCATCCTTCTGCATACGTGTTAATCCTAAAAGCTTCTCTGATGTGTACCCCACTACCTTGTGGGCGTCGTGCAATGCCCATTTCAGAGCATTGAACCGTTGTTGTTTTGGCACTACACTTTCAAATTTGTTCAGGAATTCATCTACCACTATCAACCAATCATACACAGGTAGTTCCCTTAACTCTGTTGTCATGTAGGGCAGTGATCATACCATCATGTTGCAATTGAGCGTGGCCACCTTGTGTAATCGGTTCTGCCATCGTTCTGTTTCCTCATCTGAATCTGATGTGAAAGATCTTTCGCATTCCCACGAAATCCAACCACCCACTATAAGATTCACCCAATCTTATTCCTGAGCGATTATCTTGTATATATAATCTAGCTTGTCATCGTGCTCGTCGTTGCACACTGGCTCTATGTAGCGCACTCCTTCTGCAGCGTCTAAAGGCACCACTAGTGACTTTTCTTCAAAAATCATTTTGCGCTTCTTTAGATTTATTACTCTGTTCATATCAGTGGCCCAAAATATTCCCAGTAGAGTGGGATAGGGATTTCTGTCATTGAAAATCTCTATTACCTCGAAATATGCAAGGGTGGTCGTACCTTCAATATCTAATGCTATCCCCTGCAATCCTCCCATCAGTAGGATCCTCTAGTGGTTTTCCATCTGTAATTGAATAGGGTACCATTGCAACGCGAGCCTACCTATGCGCTCCCATGTCTATTTTGGCAAAAAACTTGCATCTGATCCTAGATCCAAAATTACTTGATCAATTTTATACTTCCAGATTTGCGCAGTCAATCTCATTTCCCTTCCTATTTGTTATGTGTGATTTCTGAACTTCCAGACTACTTGCGGTTCTCCTGACCCAACACACCTTGTGATAAGTTCATGTAGCCATTTCACAGCCTTTCTATCACACAACAGTGTCATACATGTCTCTAGAAAGGTAGTGATCATTGAAGGATCCATCTCCAGCTCTAGTTGATCCTTAATACTTGAAGTGGAGGCCTCTGTGAATCCCTTCTTAGCTTCCATGAATGTCTCCTTCACGCACTCCAAATCAAATTCAAGTTCCTTTGTAGGAGCCTTGCGAACCCACGCACTTTGTTTAGGTTTCTTACCTTTGTCATCTCCTGTCGTGATACCACTTCTGAGCACTATGTTTACATTCGGGTCCTCTTCGTACGACTCAGACCTCATCATTTTCAAATTCTGAGTCGGGGGAGGCTAGAGTATCCCTTTATTGCGCAACCTCGCTATTAGTGTAGGGAAGTCCTCTGTCTCATGATCAAACTGAGTACAGTATAAACATGATGCTCTCGTCGAATTCATACAATCGCGGGCATAGTGCCTTGGCCATAAGCAATTGTAACAAATTAGTTGTCCGCGACCCCTTCCTGGTCCCATTCCACCTCGACCTTGTCTGCGTCCCTGAAATCCAGTGCACACCATCCTTGCATTTGGATCAAGGGCTCGTGTTTTAGTTTGTACTCTATAGTCACGAGTCTGATCCATCATTAGCTTGTAAATTCTGTAGGTGCACTCATCATGGCCTACCAACCTGTAGAAATTACAAAACAATCGCTGGGACATCTGCTATACTTCTGTAATAGATGCCAATTATCCATAGCGTGTTTTCCTCCTATCTGACAGATCGCGCACCATAATGTAGGTGCCACACTCGGTCCTGCTTGTGCCTCTGGTCTTAATGGCATTGACCTTCCTCCTGCCAATTAATTCACGAAGATTGGACAATGGTGCTTGTCATGCCCCTGGCCTTTTCATTTTGTGCACCATACCTCCTCGCATGCCTCTAGCCGAGTTGTCCTGTCCTATTTCAAATTATGCATTTCCAGACACAAATTTTGCAGTTCCGTGTGGATTTGTTGGAATCCCAGGCCAGGATCTTGTATTAGGGTCTCATGCAGTCTCATTGCAATCTTGAAAGCTTCGGCCTGGGTGGGTAACTTCTGTTGTGATAGGGCCCTCCTTAGATGTGGTGTTAGGGATGCTACAAACCATTTGAGGTGTTGCTCATCTGTCAAGGTCATGTTGGCTTCATGAATCATACTCTTCAGTCTCTGATCCAGATCCCATGGGGTCTCGCCTGGAAGCATCACGATCCCCTTAAACTCGATAATCGATTGTGTCTCCAACTTTCGCCTGCTAAATTCCATGATCAGCGTGACCTCGATATCCGCGATCCCCACATTTAGATGGTCATTAGAATGATTAATGTACCATGTCAGTGCACGATCCTACAACGTGCTCACCAACATTGCCTTCTTTATATTGTCATCCACAAATCCTTGTGCTTCCCACATGGCCCTTACCACGAACCAAAATTGGTCCAGATCTTTGTTCCCTATTCCCCTGAGTACCAGCAATTTTCTCGTGCTCGCCATACTAAATTGTGGTGGTGGCGGAGGTGGTGTGGGCAGAAATGGAGGTGACGATGGTGAAACAGGTGGTGGTGTAGGTGGGTCTGGTAGGCACAGAATTCGCTGCCTTATCAAATTGATTGCGCTCCTCGAAGAAACTTTCGCGAGCTCTTCCTCGCTTTCCCACCGAGGTGAAATCAAGGGGCTATTTTCTATCTCTTCACTACCTTCATTTCTATAGATCCTCCCAGTTCGCGTAGCCCCAAACATCAGTTTATTCACATAACCCGATTTTCACACAATAACATCTTAATCCAAGTGTTCAAAGATTTAATGTAGTTACCTTACGGTCCTTTGAGGAAGCATTGTTCTGCCTCACTGTAGCTGACTGTTGTATCTACCACGAACTCGGTCATAAACCCCCCTATAATTCAATCGAGCCAATGGCCCACAGTGCACGCGATCTTATCTTCCGATGCTTCTAGTCTGTGCACTAATTTTGGAGTCCGCACAATCAGTTTGTCGAGCCTACACCTTCCCTAATTATCTGCTAGCTTCACGATCCACTCATACAACTCAGAGGGAAAGGATGCAAAGAAAATTTCATGGATTTCTGTATATAAGTAGTGCTCCGACCACTATTCCTTTGATACTCACGGATTCCTGTTTTCCTGCACCGTGAACTCGTGAATCTTTCAGCCTAACCACCCTTCAATTTTTTTGTTCATTGGATTCCAGTGACACGACATCGGACATCCCTTATGCAGATCCTGGTCCTAGCAATGGAACCATTTGTTGGCTTGTTGGGGCTTGACCCAGGTTTGGAGGTGATTTAGCCAAACAAATCCCAGTACTATTGGCCCTTTCGGCAACAGCCCACGGAGCGCAGACTGAGGTCTCACCTGAAGTAGTATGGGAGGGTGCTAGAAACAAGTTTCCTCACCCTGAGGATGTTTGATGGGTTCCAAGTGGCCCGCAGTTCGATCATGTGCACACGTCACTTACACGCGCTTACCTATACCTCGCAGCCTAGGATGCTACCTTCGCGCAACCCTATTCAGGGACCGAAAAACGTTATTACCCAAGGCCTTATTACTAATCCGATATTAGTTTATTAACTTAGCTTATTTGTATGCTTTCAGTTAAACTTAACAATATTCACCATTCATACAAAGGCGCAGTAAATAAACAGTTTAATTACAATTGATGTCACACATGTAATAACATAAGAACAGATACACGGAATTCAGATAAAACTTCTCTTTATTATTCTTCCTCCTCAGTTACAGACTCGACTCCACCCTACGCACTCAGCTACAGGGGTCCACCCACTCAGCTGCGGACTCTACTAGGCCTTTGTGCACTCAGCTGCAGAGCCTCTACCTACTACTACGACCTAAGATACTTAAACTCTTGCTCTATGCTTGCTATCTTATTCTATCTATCAGATTCCATCCCTTCCTTTGCTACTTTACAACTTAGATCCTTGCTCTATTTATACAATCCCATGGGCTGCAAACCATGGGTAGGTTGACACTACATTCAAAACTTAGGGCAGACAACCCTATGACTTTAACATACAATTCACGCTCCGCGTCCGCAATTCATGGAGTCTTTACAACAATATTACTCAAAACTTGGGCTTTGAGCCCCAAACCATGCTATGGGGGGATTCCATGCCCAACAAGGATAAATACATAAAGTGGACCATGCTGCGGTAGAAAAGGGACCAAGACGTGTCAGAGTTTACCAATGTTTTTCATACCCTTCGTACAAAGTTGGTTATCAAGGCTTCTGAGCTGCATTTGGTACTCAAATACTGCGGCTACCTACACAGGTACATCTAAGATGAGATGGAGTTCCTGGACATCTCCTCGCTTGGCATGGTGTACTGATACGTTGTCGAGATCAAGTATAAGTTTAAATGGAAGAAACGAGACTTTGGATCTTCAAATCTAAAGCAAGCGAAAGGCACCCCCAAACGAATGAACAAAGGACAAAGCCAAGGAGGGGTGGCCCAGGACAACCCACCAAAGCCAAAAGAAAAGAACAACACAAACAAAGAACAACACTGCGAAGCCAAAGAAGGACATGGGAAAGTGGTGTGAGTTCCATAAGAGCTCCACTCACAAAACAAGTGAGTGTCGGGCCAAGTAGTCACTGGTGGCTGAGCTAAAGTATTCATAATCAAATGCATGTTCAAACCCTAAGTCAGAACCCGATAAGGGGAATGACAAAGGGAGGTATATTATCGATGTGGAGCTCAATGCCACCATTGCCACCACGAAGATCCAGAAGGAGGAACCCGAAGATCCAGAGGAGGAGGAGCACCTCTTCCACTCCCAGATGTGGGTAAAGGGCTCCCCACTATAGTTCATTGTCGACAATGGGAGCCAAAAGAACCTCATTTCAGCAGAGGTTGTGAAGTGGGTGGGGTTACCGACCAGAACACATCCACAATCGTAGACCATCAAGTGGCTTCACCAAGGATGGGATATTCGCGTGAGCGAGAAGTGTCACCTTCCATACAACATCAAGCCCTTCATGGATGAGGCATTGTGTGACGTTGCTCCCCTTGATCTTTTTGATGTATTATTAGGCTAACCATAATTATGGAAGCGACATGCTTTATATGAGTCAAGGCCTCGTGTTGTTATTATTACTTTGGGAATAAGTTGTACAGGATATCAGAGGTAGCACCACCTACCACCATCTTTTTGGTTACTGCAAAAAAATGCAGTAAGCTCATTTCCAAAACCTGGAAGTTTGTATTCCTAATGATACGCCCTCAAGGAAGAAAGAAGACGGTGGCCACAAAGTGTAGATAGGGCGCCTCTACATGACAACTACAGATGGACAAGATCGTGGAGGAGTACAAGGAGATCTTCACCTCCCCCACAAAGGTTCCTCTACACTGTTAGGTCAAGTACTCTATCGATATGACTGAGGTGCGCCGCTACCCAATGGACCAATCTATCGGCACTCTGTTCTAGAGAACGTTGAAATCAAGAGGCATATTCAGGAGTTGCTACAGAAAGGTCACATCTGACAGAGTTCATCGCCCTGTGGGAGCTTGATCGTGTTGGTTGATGAAGTATGGGACTTGGAGACTCTGTATTGACTATCAGGCGCTGAATAAGATCACTGTCCGGAATAGGTACTTGATCCCACGGATTGATGACCTTCTAGACCAACTGAAGGGGGGAAAATATTTCAGCGAGATCGATTTCAATTCAGGATATCACTAGGTACCGATCGAACCCTCCGATGTGTGGAAGACTTCCTTGAAAGCCAAGGAGGGCCTTTTCAAATGGTTGTTTATGCCTTTCGGGTTAAAAAATGCTCCTGCAACTTTCATGAGGCTAATGGATGACATCTTATGGCCATTCACCAACTCATTTGTTGTGGTATACTTGGATGACATCATGATCTTCAGCCAGAGTTGGGAAGAGCACCTCCACTACATCCGACAAGTTCTCCAAACACTGCGGCAACACAAGTTATGTGCCAATTTGGAGAAATGCACTTTTGGCATGACCCAAGTTCAGTATCTAGGATACATTATTTATGAACAGGGGGTGCATGTGGATCAAACCAAGATCCAAGTCATTCGAGATTGGCCATCTCCAACCACTCTGATAGAGCTCCACAACTTTCTGGGTCTTGCCAACTTCTAACGCAGGTTCGTGTTGGGATTTTCTCATATAACTTGGCCCTTGAGTTAAGTCACCAAGGGAAGAGTGAAAGAAAAATTATTTTGGTCTGAATCTCAATAGAAGGCATTCACAGAGTTGAAACACCACCTTTGCTCAGCACCAGTGCTTGCATTACCAGACTTTCAACAACCATTTGAGATCGAGACAGATGCCTCTAACTATGCTATTGGGGCAATACTTACTCAACATGAGCATCTGGTGACATATCACAGTGAGACACTTTCAGACACAGTCCGGAAGTATACCACTTATGACGAAGAAATGTATTCCATTGTGCAGGCCTGCCGACAATGGAAGCATTACATTTTGGGGAAGGAAATGATCATGCACACAAACCACCAGCCCCTGCAGTTCCTATAGACACAAGGGAAGTTGTAGAATGATCGCCATCAGAAGTGGTTCACATACCTACAACAGTTCTATTCAAATATCAAGTATAAGAAGGGCAACACCAATAATGTTGCAGATTGCCTCATTTGACCACCGATCATGGCGTTAACCACCATGCTCAACTCTTGTGGGCACGAGACTTCTGATTGTCCACTTCTCTACAAAAGCGACCTAGAATTTGGCCACACATACCAAACACTCGTGGAGGGCTAGCATGTTCCAGATTTTCACCTCCAGGATGCCCAGTTATGCCACCTGGGTCACCTTTGTGTTCCTTCGAGCGAGCATGCCAAGATGATTTTGGAATCACACTACAATCAGGCTCTTGGGCATTTGGGGGTCAAGAAAATGGTGGTAGTACTGCAAAAGTATTTCTATTATCTCAATCTTCGACAGGATTTCGAAAAGTACATAAGATCTTGCACTTCCTACACGATTACCAACCTGACCATCAAGAAGCAAGGCCTCTATACGATGTTGCCTACCCCTAGTCGACCTTGGTAATCCATCTCCATGGATTACATGTCGGGCCTTCCTTCTACTAAGCATGGAAATGACTTTTTTTTTTGTGGTCGTTGACAGGTTCTCAAGGGTGGCCATTATGGCGGCCTACAAGAAGAATATCACAGTAGAAGCCACTGCTAAACTCTTCTTTGAATGAGTCTGGTTACACTTTGGGATCCCACAGTCTATCACCTCAGATCGGGACAATGGGTTCCTCAGTACATTTTGGTTTAGTCTCTGGTCAATGTTGGACACCAAACTCACTAAGTCCACAACCTTCCATCTCCAAACCGATGGCCAAACAGAGGTTGTCAATAGGATTATCATACACATTCTGTGCATGTACAACTCAAAGAATCGACACACATGGGGTGAGAGCCTCCCCTATGTTTAGCATAGCTATAACCAGCATCTACACAGCTCGACTGGCCACAACCCTTTTTAGGTGGGCTTGGGATTCTAGCCACTATGTCACATTGATGTTGCCATGCCATTTGTAGCTACTCAGGCAGATTCGGCTGATGCCCAGCCTGAAACATATGAGGAAAATAGCTTCATTGAGCACATCCAACATATCTGCCAGCAGTTCCATGACATTTTAGAGAAATCAAATGCCAAGTACAAGCAGCAACATGATCAACATCAGGTGCCACACAAGTTTTAGGTGGGCGACAAAGTCTGGTTGCATTTACAAAAGGAACACCTTACTAGAGCTTATCGGAAACTCAGACCACTCAAATATGGTCCTTACACCATTACCCAGGCTATGGGAGATAATGCATTTTATCTCAACATTCCCCCATTCCTTGGCCTGTACCTAGTGTTTAATGTGGAATGCCTTCGACCATACTTTCCACCATTACTAGACACATCTGACATTGCAGAACAACTCACACCAACAGAGCTAAATCCAGATTGCATGGAACAAGGTGCAACTGATCGAATCATGGACATGAAGATCAAGCACACTCATTAGGAGAAGATCCAACTATATCAAGTTGTCAAAGTAGGCCAACTCCTTAACCAGGCAAGTGGTTCACTAGGGACCAAGTTCAACAGAAGTTTCCTCATCTCATGGAGGAATTCAACGTAATGGGGACCATTGCTTCCTAAGGGGGAGGAATGATCTAAGTGGATATTGGTGGCCACCCACCAATTCCACTTGGACCACCACCATTGTTTCTTTCAGTTTTTCAGTTTCCTTATTTGTAGCACAATTTACTATTTTTGGTAGTTTCTCGGGTCCTGAACTTCTGGAGCCGTTTTGAGCCCCTAAATGACGTTTTTTGAGAAAACTGGGAGCAACATGGATTCATGGACCTATGTTCCTCTTCCAAAAGTTGTATTCCTTGGATAGATATTTCTAACAAGGTATTGTGCTTGTCAAACGGAGATCGTATGCCAAAGTTACGACCCCAGGAAGTTGATGTACCAATTTACCCAAAACGAGGCCCATAGTTTGGCGCTTCATCTCCTAGGGTTAGGGTTTTGGATGTTTAGCATTTTCAATTGTGTATCAACAACAAATATGCCTTCGAGTCTCATTGTAGGATAGTTCAGTGGCATGTAGTCACCACATCTCTCCTCATAGATAAGCTACCATCACCTCAGTTAGTTTATTTCCATTTCTGTTTGTAAGCATATTTCAGTATTTTACATTAATGAAATGAAGTATTATTTCTGTTGTATCTCTTTATTTATGGTTATCTATGTAATTTGTTGTTTTCCTGTTTAAATCTAGATCACTACATCATATCACTCTATCCGTCTATGGCTCTCACATATATTAAACACCCAACTATGAGTAATGTGCATTTATATATAGACATGTACAAGCAAAAGCCTTATCCAATTCTTCAAGCAAGATTAATAACAGATTTATTTTCACTTAGATGAGTAGGATTACCTTACAAAGAGTGTTCCAAGTATGATCTTTTGGATAGAAATGGCCCAAGTGGAGGATAATGATAAGTTTGTGTAACTCAAGTTTTTTTTTATCGTACAATTTTTAAGCAAACAAATACTTTAGGATTTTGGGACACTTGGGTTCTTTTTTTCACTAAAAACCTTGTTTTTCTTTATGTTGAAGTCAGTGAGTCTTTGGAGTTGCAGTTTGGCGAATTCTTTTTTGATATTTATTTGCTTGATGATCTTGAGCCTTCGAGCGCTTGAAAACGTTAATGAAGATGGCCAAGGTGGCTATACACATTTATAAGCATATCTATGGACATGTTTATTTTGAAAATGTATTAACTTCGGGATGGACTGTTATTCCCTGGCTGGCAAGGACTCTTGTAATCAATATGCATTGGAATATGTGCAGTGTATAGGGATTAAAAATGTTTTAACCAATGTTTCAGGGTATATGTTGCATTCATTTTTTGTTGAACCTATTAAACACTGACACGAATTTGTATTAGCCAATGAATGGTTTGAAAAATTAGAGATCTTGTTTAGCCTCTTCCCAAGGCGGAGAGGCATATACCAACTTTTTATTAAAGAAAGTACCGTCGAGCCATTTTTCCTAATGTTAACATTTCTTCTAGAATTAATGTAAACCATAAAATGTTGTCACAAATACCTATCTCGGGCTCTTACATGTAACCTAGTGTCACATGGCAGGTTTTGATCCTAATGTCTCATGGTAGGTTGGGGTGTGTCTCATGGCATGTTAGCCATCTTCCACGGCTACCAATTAAACTATATCCTCACTCAACATAGCTCTATCTTCGCTCAACACAGCTCTGAACCACTCAACACAACTCTCTCTTCGCTCGACACGAATTTGAACAAGTCAGGAAGGTTAAGTGTTGAGGACGAGCTAGGAAGGTTGGGCGTTGAGGACCAAAACAACAATAGCAATGGTGACTGAATTTGTCTATCTCCATTGTAATCTCCGTCGCTCTCAGATTTATTGTCTAAATCGGCAGCATTTTATAGGTTGCTCAAGAGCTTGTAGCAAAGGTGGCTTCCCTTTGCGTAGCTCCAAATCCATCTGATATAGAGCCCCAAGTTCCAGGGCAGCATGGGGTAAGATCTTTGGAAAGAGACACGTAAGGCTTGGAAGCGTTATTTATCATACTCTAGGAGATATCTGCAATTTTGAAACTTTCATAAGCCTTCGCACGAATCGAACCTGGACTATCGTGGAATCTGAGTTACATGTTCAGCCTTGGGACCCTACCTAGCCATTTCCACGCTCCGCCGAGCATAGCGACGCCTAGGCACTACACCCCATGTTTTTTTACAGTAAGGTTTTCTCTGCATTTAGGAGGGGGTTCCGATGCGCCATGTTCAGAGTGCGGTGCACTTTTCTTTGGCTTGAAACTTTTTTCTTGGCGGGGGTTTCATTCAAAACTTATTTTCTTCTATGGATTTGATGCCGACAACTTTTCCTATGAAATCAAGGGATTCAACTTTAATAGGGAAGCATTTCATTTTCACAGGGAGGGATTTGATAGAGCGGGTCAACGTGGTCATCGTAGGGAAGGATTTCGGTCAGATGCACACTGTGTGGGTGGAAACACTTCTTGGTTTTTAACAACATTCAACAACATGCATAAGTGAGAATACCACATTTGCAAAATGTGAAATCCCACAACCAGTGTCTGTTCATGCTTCTGAAATGTAACAACCCCTCCCATTGTTTGCTGCCTTGCATATCTCTATACTCAGTGGGCACTTCCGTGGACCTATGCCTTCATCCATTGTGCTCCCTGACGACGACACGCTTTCGTTTCTTTTATCAGTTCTTTGAACTATGGTTTCTTCCTGTAACGATGAACTGTGGTATCTTATGTCAACCACAAGGAATGATAATCACTGAATATTATTAAATAGGTCTAGAATTTGTGAGAAAACATTGTTATGAGATGGCTATATATTGTTGTAGTTGTGAGTCATGTCAGCACTCATGTTACAATAGGCCTAGACAAGATCCTATTCAATCTACATCTTGTCACTCTATCCATCTATGGCTCTCACATATATTAAAAACCCAACTATGAATAATGTGTGTTTATATATAGAAATATACAAGCAAAAGCCTTATCTGGTTCTTCAAGCAAGATTACTAATAGATTTATTTTTCACTTATATGAGAAATCTCACCTTACAAAGAGTGTTCAAAGTATGATCTTTTGGATGGAAATGGAAAGTGGAGGATAATGATAAGTTTGCGTAACACAGGGTTTTTTTTATCGTACGGTTTTTAAGCAAACAAATACTTTAGGATTTTGGGACACTTGGGTTATTTTTTAAACTAAAAACCTTGATTTTCTTCATGTTGAAGCCCATGAGTCTTTGGAGTCGCAGTTTGGGGAATTATGTTTTGATATTTATTTCCGTGATGAGCTTGATCCTTCAAGCGCTTGAAAACGTTAACAAAGATGGTGAAGGTGGCTATACGTATTTATAAGCATATCTATGGACATTTTTATTTTGAAAATGTAATAGCTTCGGCAGGGACATGCTGCTTCGCAACTAATCTAGTTTTAATATTGAATTTCCCATTTTTTAAAATATAATGTGTATGCAAAGTGTTTGAATTTATTGAAACAAATTTACGTAAGTGTAAATAAAAATTCGTTTATATATTTTTATTTTATATATTACTTAATGGTAATGTTTTTATGGATAATAATTAAATTTGGAAATTGAGAGATTAACAATTAAAAATCATTTATAACATACACATCTAAATTTTTCTCTACTAGACAGACCAACACTGGAGGTGAAGGGATGATAATGAGAAGTTTGAGCATTTTGTTTCATATCTCTTTCAAGCAATGTGAATCTGAACCCCCACACCATCCTGCTCTCCCAAATTTTGTAAACCATGAGACACCTCTAATTTCATAGGGGGAACCTACTATTCCTTTTATTCCTTTTCCTCCTTCTTTTCTATGACCATTTTGGGTGCCTCCTTGTGATGATGTTTAAGTTGGGAAATATAGAAACTAAATTGTTAATCTGTTCATTCAACCTTCTTCCACTTTCCATGATCCAGATCCAATGGAGGAATCCTTGGAATGGTTCATGAAACATGGAGTGAAGACTAATACCTCCATTCATGCTCCAAATCTTTTACCTCATAGATGCATACATAATTGCATTTAGAAGTGCATGTAACCAAGTAACATAAACACATGAAAAGAAGCAGAAATCAAAAGCAACATGAGATCAAAAAGCACAAGGCAATTTGACTATGGAGTTCACCCAGTGTGGGTGATCTAGATGGATAATGGTGGCCACCCGCCTATTCCACTTGGACTCCCACCAACATTTCTTTCAGTCTTTTAGTTTCCTTAATTGTAGCATAGTTTACTATTTTTGGTAGTTTTTTGGGTCCTGAACTTCCGGAACTTTTTGAAGCCCTAAAGTTGAATATGAGTTTTCAACTTTGTATCCATTGTTACTAGTTGCAGTCCTTAGATAGATCTTTCTGATGAGTTATCATGTGCGTCAAACAAATATCATATGCCAAAGTTATGACCCTGGGAAGTTGATGTACCAACTTACCCCAACTGGGCCCATAGTTTGGTGTTTCATCTCCTATGGTTTGGATTTTGGATGTTTGGTTTTTTCCATTGTTTCTCAATAATAAATAGGCCTTCATGCCTCATTGTAACACAGTTCAGAGGCAAGTAGCTACCACATCTCTTCTTAGAGATAAGCTACCATTGCCCGGGATATTTTATTTCCATTTTGTATGTAAGCATATTTCAGCTCTTTGATACTAATGAAATGAAGTTTTATTTCTGCTGCATCTCTGTGTGTATGCTTATATCTGTAATTTGCTACATTCCTATTTAAATTCAGATCAGTGGTATCATAACGGTCTTCTCTTTCTCGATCCTTCTTTGCATGTCCCCAACGAGGTCAGGGTATAAGGAGTTAAGGCTCGATCTGGTTGAACCTTTGCAAGATCAGCCTCGAAAACCCTGATGGTTGCCCATGGGGGAAGAAAAGAAAGATGAGGAAAAAGGAAATCCTATCAAGATATTTCTTGAGGAGGCCCTTGAGAAAAAAAGGAACGCGATGATGGATAAATTTTCTTGGATCCTTCAATGGTTGCCCACCAATGGTGCATCCACATCCAACAACCACTATGGAGGTGCCACTCCTTTTAAGGTACAAGTAAACTTTGGAATTCCTATATTTTGAGGGCCAAATAGGCACAAACACCATAGATAAATGCTTAAATCTGGTAGAAGGATATTTTGCTATTCATGATTTTTCCAATCGAGAAAAGATTACTTTTTCTCTTCTCAAAGCCACCCCCACGTCAAGGACTACTGGGAAACCTACTGTGAGTATAAGGATGAAAGTACGCCCTCACTGTTTTTAGTCGCACCCACTTGGAATTCGTTCGAGGACACCATCAAAGAGCAGTACTACCCCATCAGGAGCTATGAGGATAAATACATAAGATGGACCACGTTGCGGCAGCGAAGGTACCAAGACATGCCAGCGTTTACCAATGTTTTTCATACCCTTCACGTGAAGCTGGGTATCAAGGATTCTGAGAAACATTTGGTACTCAAGTACCGCAGAAGCCTACACAAGTACATCTAGGATGAGATGGTGTTCCTAGACATCTCGTCACTCAACACAACATACAAATACGCTATCAAGATCGAGCAAAAACTTAAACAAAAAAAATCGAGAGTTTGGATTTGCAAATCTAAAGCAAGGGAAAGGTTCCCCTAAACCGCAGAATAAAGGAAAAAGCCAAGGTGGGGTGGCCTAGGAAAATCCTCCAAAGCCACAAGAAAAGAACAACACTTCGAAGCCAAAGAATGACACGAGAAAGTGGTGTGAGTTCCATAAGAGCTCCACTCACAACCCAAGTGAGTGTCAGACCAAGCAGTCATTGGTGGCCGAGTTGAAGGCTTCTGAATCATATGCATGTTCCAACTCTGAGTTAGAATGCAACAAGGGGAATGACAAAGGGAAGTAGATTATTGATGCGGATCCCAATCCTATTATTGCCACCATGAAGATCCAGAAGGAGGAACCCGAAGATCTAGAGGAGGAAGAGCGCATATTCCACTTCGAGATGTGGGTAAAAGGTTATTTGCCACAATTCATTGTCGACAATGGGAGCCAAAAGAACCTCATCTCAGCATAGGTTGTGAAGCGGCTGGGCTTACCGAATATAACGAACCCAAAACTGTACACCATCGGGTGGCTTGAACAAGGATGGGATCTCCGCGTTAGCCAGTAGTTCCACCTTCCATACAACATCAAGCCCTTCACAGATGAGGTAATATGTGACGTTGCTCCTCTTGATGTTTGTGATGTATTATTAGGCCAACCATACTTATGGAAGCGACATGCCATGTATGAGTCAAAGCCTCGTGTTTTTATTGTTATCTTGGGAAATAAGTTGTACAGGATACTGGAGGTAGCACTGCTTACCACCATCTCTTTGGTTACTACAAAAAATGAAATAAGTTCATCTCCAAAACCGAGAAATTTGTTTTTCGGATGATATGCCATCATGGAAAGAAGAAGATGGTGGCCATGACCTCTAGACAAGGCCCCTCCACATGACAACAACATATGGAAAAGGTTGTGGAGGAGTACGAGAAAATATTCACCTCCCCCCAAGGGTGCCTCTGCACTGTCACTTCAAGAAATCCATCGATCTAACCCCAGGTGTGTCATTGCCAAATGGATCAATCTATCAATGCTCTATTCTAGAGAATAATGAAATCAAGAGTCAGATTCAAGCGCTGCTATAGAAAGGTCACATTCGGCCAAGTTCATTGCCCTGTGGGAGCCTGATCATGTTGGTACAGAACAATGATGGGACTTGGAGACTCTGTATTGGCTATTGGGCACTGAATAAGATCACTATCTGGAATAGGTACCTAATATCATAGATTGATGACCTTCTGAACCAACTCAAGGGGGAAAAATATTTTAGCAAGATCGACTTGAAGTCTGGATATCATCAGGTACTAATCAAAACCTTCGATGTGTGGAAGATTTCCTTCAAAGGCAAGGAGGGCCTTTTCGAATGGTTAGTTATGCCTTTCGAGTTGACGAATGCTCCTGCAACCTTCATGAGGTTAATGGATGACATCTTGTGACCATTCACCAACTCATTTGCAGTGGTATACTTGGATGACATCTTAGTCTTCAGTCAGAGTTGGGAAGAGCACCTCCACCACATCCGACAGGTTCTCCAAACATTGCAGCAACACAAGCTGTGTGCCAATTTGGAGAAATTCCCTTTTGGCATGAACCATGTTTAGTATCTGGGATACATTATTAATGAAAGTGAGGTGCATGTGGATCCAACCAAGATCCAAGTCATTCGATATTGGCCAGCCCCAACCACTCTGACAGAGCTTCGTAACTTTATAGGTCTTGGTAATTTCTACTGCAGGTTCATGTTGGGGTTCTCTCATATCACTTGGCCCTTGAGTCAAGTCACCAAGGGAGGAGTGAAAGAAAAATTATTTTGGTTTGAGTCTCAATAGAAGGCATTCACTAAGTTGAAACATCGCCTCTGCTCTGAATGAGTGCTCACATTACCATACTTGCAACAACCATTTGAGATCAAAACAAATACATCTGATTATGCTATTGGGGTAGTCCTTACTCAAAATGCACATCCAGTGGCATATCACAATGATAAAATTTTAGACACAGTCCAGAAGTATCCCACTTATGACAAGGAGATGTATTTCATTTTGCAAGTCTACCGACAATACAAGCATTACATTTCAGGGAAGGAAACGGTCATCCACACAGACCACCAACCCCTATAGTTCATATAGATGCAAGGGAATTTGTAGAATGATTTCCAATAGAAGTGGTCCACATACCTACAAAAATTCCATTTGAATATCAAGTACAAGAAGGGAAACACCAATAATGTTGCAGACCTCCTCAACCAACCCCTGATCATGGAGTTGACCACCATGCTCGACTCTTGTGGGAACGAGACTTCTGATTGGCCACTTCTCTACAAAAGAAACCTATAATTTGACCACACATACCAGACACTCTTGGAGGGTTGGAAAGTGCCATATTTTCACCTCTAGGATGCACTATTATGCCACATGGGACACATTTTTGTTCCTTCAAGCAAGCGTGCCAAGATGATTTGGGAAGCACACTACAGTTAGGTCACTCGACATTTCATGGTCGAGAAAATAGTGGCAGCACTTCAAAAGTATTTGTACTGGCCAAATCTTCAACAAGATGTTGTGAAGTACATCAGATCCTGCACTACTTGTGCCATTTCAAAACTGACCATCAAGAGTCAAGGCATCTATACTCTACTACCTAACCCTAGTTGACCATGGGAATCCATATCCATGGATTACATGTCGGGCCTTCCTTCTACTAAGCATGGAAATGGATGTGCTTTTTTGGTCATCGACAGGTTCTCGAAGATGGCCATTATGGTAGCCTACAAGAAGAATATCACAATAGAAGCCACTACTCAACTCTTCTTTGAACGAGTGTGGGTACACTTTTGGATCCCACTATCTATCACCTCAGATAAGGATAGCAGGTTCCTCAATAAATTTTGGTCCAGTCTTTGTTCGATGTTGGAAACCAAGCTCACTAAGTCCACAACATTCCATCCCCAAACTGATGGCCAGTCAGAGGTCATCAATAGGATGATCATACACATTTTGTGCATGTATAACTCAAAGCATCCACACACATGGGATGAGAGCCTCTCCTATGTCCAGCACAAATATAACCGGGCCCTCCACAACTCTACTAGCCACAACCATTTTTAGGTGGGGTTGGGATTCCAATCACTATGTCCCATTAATGTGGCCATACCATTTGTTGTTAGTAAATTATATATTACGGAGCAATGGAACACATAAAATATTGCAGAAATATAAACACAGAAAGCGCACAAAACAAGAGAGACACAGATATACGTGGTTCACCCAGTTTGGGCTATGTCCACCTCGAACAGCCAGTCCTTCCTTTCTATTATCCAGAAAAATGAAGAGACACAAACTACAGCAAATCCGCTGTAATATCCTCTGTCTTCTCTCACAGTCTCACCTCTCTGTTTCTTGCTCACACAGAATACACGTCTGTCTCACAGCCTCAAATACAATTGCCCTCATACAAAGAGAGGGGGTTGCCTTCTAGGGCAAAAATCCCTAAACTAAACATAAGTTCTACCGTCAGATCATCTGCCTAATGAACGGCCCAGATTGACTAGAAATTACTATACTTTTACAAGGCAATTTTACAGCTATTTTTAGCTTCGGGGGCGCTGCCGCCGAAACCCCCCGCCGGGGGACCGCTGGCCCCCGGACTCCCCAGCCGCGGGGGATTAGCCCCCCCGGATCCCCGCGGGGGGG
>APFE030664313.1:14550-28915 GCA_000404065.3 Pinus taeda
CCGATGCTGCAAGGCACAACCGTATTGTTCCGAGTGCCTTTCTATCGAGAAGGTTCCATTCTTCATCTTTCATACCCGTCGACATCTTTGCTTTTCCGCCCAATGGTAGGTATATATCTTTCTGATACAGATAATGTTCCATCTGCATCTTCCACAATGAGAAGTTTTGGTCATTAAATTTCTCGACCCTAAACTTACCATCTTCTGCCATTGCTCCCACTCAAACAAGGAACCCTTCTTTCCCGCGAGTTTATCAACCAAATAGACCTTTGGCTCTGATACTAGTTCTTAGAAAATTATATATTACGGAGCAATGGAACACATAAAATATTGTAGAAATATAAACACAGAAGATGCATAAAACAAGAGAGACACAGATATATGTGGTTCACCCAATTTGGGCTACGTCCACCCCGAACAGCCAGTCCTTCCCTTCTATTATCCAGCAAAATGAAGAGACACAACCTACAGCAAATCCGTTGTAATATCCTCTGTTTTCTCTCCCAGTCTCACCTCTTTGTTTCTCGCTCACACATAGAATACATATCTATTACACAACCTCAAATACAATGCCCTCATATGAAGAGAGGGGTTGCCTTCTAGGGCAAAAAAGCCTAAACTAAACATAAGTTCTACCCTCATATCATCCTCCTAATGAACGGCCCAGATTGACTAGAAATTACTATACTTTTACAAGGCAAATTTACATCTGTTTTTAGCTTCGAGGGCGCTGCCCCCGAGCCCCCGCCGGGGGACCGCTGGCCCCCGGACCCCCGCGGGGGGGGACGTCCCCCCCGCGTGGAGGGGTGTACAAACTTCCTGGGGTATACATCCGGCTGAAACAAAGACCTCTGAACAATCATGCTCCACACACAACAGGATCCATAGTGCATGTCATTGTCCTGGGGAAGACCCATGGACATATTGTTATCACTCCTCTAGGCACAATGAACCATTCGGCATAGATGTAGAGTGGTTAGCAAAGCAGAGGGAACCAGCATCTCAAAGAGCAGCATCATCAGTAGTAGTAGAGGATAGCAGACCTATGCGTGACAAAGGCAAGAGAAAGGTTGTTGACAATGGATAAGTAGAACAAAAGTGCAAGTTCAAAGTAGATCCACTGAAGTTCATAGCACCTTTGGAGATTGAGGCTAAGAGGTGACAACGTGACAGGAGAATCGCACAAAGGCTAAGAGAAAAATAAAGGATGGAGGAAACAGAAAAGGAGTTGCAGGAGTTGAAGCAGCAACTCAGGGAAGAATATGAGTTGTGCAAAAGAGAGAAGGAATCGCAGCAAGAAAAGGTACATTAGGAGGTGCAGCATGCGCAGATTGATGAAATTGTACCCATACAGGTTATAGACTCGTCCGAGCAGCTAGCACAGAGCAGATAGGGTGAGCAGTCACAGGAGCAGGACTTGGCTCAAGAGATTGAACAGATGATAGAGTAGATAGACATAGATATGGTCCAGCTAGAGTCATATCAGGATATTGATCGCATGCCTTGAAACCAAGAGGTCACCCCATAGGCTTCACCAGATCTAAAAGCAGATCAAGTCCCAATTGATCAAGGAAACACAAACTTCCTTGAATACAATCTAGAGGCGGTGATGCACAACACATATTTTAACAAGTCACAACACAGAGTCATGCAGTCACGTAGAGTTCCTACTCCGGATGTCCACATATCTCCTGTGAAGTTTGAAGAACGGGTGATCATTTCTAATTTGTGCAACCATCCAGCACCATTATTTTATGCTACCAGAGCATATGTCGAAGCCACCATCTCGAATGTTCGATTCTTGATAGTTGAGAACAAGTGCATGGCTAAGGAGTTACAAGTGGCCAAGCAAGGAGGAGAACAGGTTACATCATCGAACAGAGCAGAGTTAAAGAGAGTGATATTGAATGAATTATCGTCCTTCTAGGCAGTCATGTGGATGTTGTATTCCAGGTTCATCATCATGCATAATTCAGTTGTCCATCTCAATGGTTGGCAACAACGTTGTGCTAGGAGAGAACTCATCTTGTCAAATATGTATACTATTGTCGATCGCATGCAAAAATAGACAATGAGGTACAAGGGAGCACCATTACACTTTCCAAAGATGATGAAGCCAAAGGTGGTAGAGTTGAAGGCACGCGTCTAGAGTCAGATCTAGGACTATGAGGAACTCCCGCGGCTCATCAACAGTTTGCAGGCTTCACATGCATGAGTGTTCAGAAGCATGGATTTCATTGTGCGCATGCATGTGATCCCATCCATTGGCACACTCACCAAGGCAAATTCAAAGAACCAAGTTTGACTCGAGTTGGACATGTACTTTGATGAGTTGATGTGCGTAGCCACCAACGCAGACTTGGAGATTAGCGCAGACACTATGCATCAGTATGTTGTTGGTCCAGCTGCACTCAAAAGTATGATGCGCATGTTATAAAATGATTTGGAAAGAGGTGCCAAATTAGTATACCCATATGCAACAGAGGTAAGAGTGCGTTTTCAGTAGGATGTCACCATTGATCAAGCAAACACCATAATGGACTACCAAGTTTGGCATCAGTTCGCCATGGTCGATCGTCACGACGATGTTGAAGAGTTGGTATTCCCACAACTGTCTGAGTCTTACTGATATCTTGCATGGCTTGCTGAAGCCTATTTTGTCTCACATGGTTACATGTGTAGATTGTAATTTAACATCTTGTAAAAGTGAAATACCAAGTGTCGATAGTAGAATGTAACAGTCATGTAGTAATTGAAGAGTCATGAGGTTAGGTGAAGAGTCACAAATGGCAATGTCAAGGGTCACCTCAGCCTTAGCTATTTATAAAACCTCATAACTCATTGTATAGGATTTTGGGAGCCAATCTTCCTATAGGTGTGTCTTAGAGAAATCTTGGAGTGTATTGTAACGACCCTTGGCTTCTCCATAGTGCAGAGCTAGTATACCTTTTTGGAGGAGCAAGCAACAGTGATTATAACATTCTGTTTTCGGGACTAGTGGTTGGTCATAGTTGTATGTATGATTGGATCTTTCACTTTCTTAATATAGTAGAGCCAGCACATTTCATGCATATGTTGTTATTGTATTTTAGCTAGCTTGGTTACTCTAATGATATATGTAGTTGTTGTTTACGCATGTATGTATGGACTTTTCTATATATGTTAGTATGAATCTTATCGAGATATGTTGTTGTTTTAACATCACCTTGGATCGTTGGCTAACCTGCTTTCCAATTTATGATGTATCTCTCTCGTGTGTTCCCTTTTAAGCTGCTTGTTGTCACTGGTTCCTAAGGGGCACACTCATACCCCTGTTTTGTGTGTTGGAGCCATTCATGCACCTTCCTTGATTTGATGCATATGTCATACCCTTGTTACCAATAAGGACATCTTACTCACTTCTATGCGCAATCACGGTTAAGGAAATACCGTACTACCCCACCGTTGGGACTCCTACACCAAATGGTTTGAGGTCTAGTTGGGACTTCTTACCGAGGAGATCCCCTAACATGTTGGTGGGTCTAGCACTATCAACATTTCTGGTGCTAGAAGGAGGGCCAGATGACAAGCTGATTCCTCACATGTTGTTTTGAATCTTTCCACATCTGTCATGGATATCATTAGACTCCTCCCTCTACGATGTTTGTCTAATGCCGAACCTATCGACATCATGAGGGAGTTTTTTGATCTCTTGTCGGAATTCACGTACAATAGTCAAGGCGAAGTGGCCTAGTCTGAGTACTTACATGACTTCCTTGCATTCATTGAGGATGTAGATGAGTTCGATGAAGTTGAGGTTAGCTTGTTGCTTCCACACATACTTCGTGAATCTCCACAACGATGGTGCCATAACTTTCCTCATGGTTGTGTGCACTCACTTAAGCAGTTCTGTGATCTATTTGAATCTACGTTCCATCATTTTGATCCTGAACGTCTTGACAAGGAACAATTAAAACAATGGAAGACTCCACAAGAATCACCTATGGATTTTTGGAAACGCTTCCATGTACTTCAGTTTGAAGCCCTGAAAAACTAGATGAAATTCCAATATCTTTGGGACATATTTGAATATTTCTTTCACAAATTATTCTATCCCAAGATGAAGTTGAATTTAAAACCCTGCTCAGCATACTTTAGTGATGGAGTTTCCCAATCACAAGTAGACACAATCATTGTCACAGGTGACTACCTGTTCAACTGTCATATCCTCCTAGCATCACTTCTCTCAATTTTCGTGCAAGTTTAGTTGTGAAGCCCATGGGTTGTCACATGCATTTGTTACCTCAGCCTTCGTCTTCACGTTCTATTGATCCTTCGGATTGCATTATCTTGTGTTCTTTCATTCTAGACTCTACACCTATTTTGAAAGAGGATCAAGCCATTGACGGAGTTGGTGTTGCACAACCAACCTGCATTGTCATTCATGATGAGTATGACTGGGAACCTAAACATCAACCCGCAGCGAAGGATGATCTCCTTTTGTCTACGCCTCCTCTGCTTTTTCTTGAAATCTTTGGTGATTCTACTATCTCTTATTTTCCTTGTGTAAATCCATCCACGGATGCATATTGCTGATCATTTGCATAACACACCCGATGTCAGTCCATTATTCGACATTGAAGAGGACAAATTATTCATTGAAAATCCACTTGATTTTTCATCTGCTTTTTCCGGAAACGTAGAGGATAAACATTCTTACTTATCATCTACCCATCTGTTTGATTTATTTAATCATGAGGATGCCGATGAAATCATTGATTTTTTTTATCGTAGCTTTCGTGATCCATTTACTCATGTATTCAATCATGATGATGATTATATGGATGTTGATATTTCAAAGCCACCTATTTATGATGATATATCTATCGATGAAGTCAAAACCCCGTAGACTGTCGAGGCACTTCAGCCTGAGCTGAATGTTATGTCAGGCCCTCTCTCTCTTGAGGTTGGTTTCACTTCCAATCATGAAATTGTTGAAACACCCAAGGCTCCTCATCGCTCATTTGTATGCTTTGAATATCAATCCCACACACAGATTTCGCTTCCTCCACTTGAACTACATGATCTCGTCGCTCATGCATTGGAGGAATCTTACACAGTGAGCACACTTGCGTGACACAAGTTGTCTATGTTTCTCTTGTTTGATTGCATGTCACAGTCAAGAGAGTGCATATTCTTAACATCTACACACAGTGTAGCACAACACCATGGCAAGTCCACAGAGTGCATATCATGTGCTTTCACTATTTTCTTTTCTATGGACACATTTAAACTTGAAGTGTGTTTGTCTTCATTTTTATATCTTTCATGTTTGTTGGTTCACGTGACTGTGTTGCTCGCGAACCATGCCTTCACCAACATGGGTCAACCAATATGCTGGTGGTTGCATTAGAAGTATCACTTTACGTGAGCAGGCCCATGCACCATTAACTTAGGAGTAGGAGTAGTCTTTGTTTTATGTCTTGTTTTCTCACATGCATGTTTTCTTTCTTGCTTGGTTTGTTTTTTTCTTGCCTGCTCGCTTTGCTTACTTGCTTTGCTTTCACATTTGATTATGTTTTTCACTCTTTTGTTGTTTTTTTGTTTACATCTGTAGGTTATTTTTGCATGAAACGTGCGCGACTCTTGAAACAAGCAGGGTAAAGCACAAGAGGACTTGTGCAGTTGTCAATACTTGGTTATCTATTATCATACCTCTTTATGTAGAACTTTTTTTCTTTAGTCAATGATACACCAATGGAAAATATGTTCTGTTCAAACTGAACCTTGGTGAAAACACAATGCTTGCGCACTAACTAGTATCACCTACTCTAGTCGGTTGTTTTGGGTTAACCCTTGTCAACTCAGTCAAGTAGAGTAAGGAGAGGGGGGAAACCTTAACAAGTATATCATAGGTATATATAAAATACTTCTCTGAAGGAATAACCTCTTCTGCTCTCAATAAGTCGGGATCTCTCTTCCACCTCTGAAATGAATAAGTGTTATGCACAGTTATGAAAAATGAAAATTTTGAAAAAATCAAAAATGAATAAGGCGAAAAAAGAGAAAGGCTTCCTGCATGGAGAGGTGATGCAAGTAACTTCATCAGGGTACTGATCAGGCTCTCTAGCATTGGAGCGATGCTTGTGTTCCTGCGTGACTCTGTCGGGGTACTTTCTAAGCTTGCTAGCAGCGAAGCAACACCAAAGATGAAACTTAAACTCTGACTATCATATTGCTTGTGTACCAATATACCCCTCATCTCCAATCGAAACAAATGTGTTTACTTGGCTTGGAACATGTGCTAATCAACCAAGATCATGGCAGGTGCTACATCTTTCAATCCATATGGTGCCTAAACCAAGATGATCTAAGAATTGAACAATACCTATGAAGGAGTTAGACTTGCTTTTCATGAAACAAGGTCCATTTAGAGAGCTGGATTTCTACCAGTGTGTCACCAAGTGTTGTAGCAGCTACAACCACCCTCCAAAAATTTTCCTTAGCTTCACTTTGGAGCCTCCCTACCAACCATCCTTAGCAGAATGTCTTGCACTATCCAAGTGCATTAGCTTCAGCTGAGTTTCAATGGCTTTCCAGCCTCTGTTGGTCAACTTGTTTTCCTCCCACCTATAGGCTCACATTCAAGACTTAGCCATTTTTCTGGATGAGGTGCTCACCTAGAAAACTGTGCAATTCTGGAGAGGAACCATCCTTCCCTCCAGAAATTGCGCAATCCAATTGGGCTACCTGCTGAGCTACAAAAATACACAATCTAGCGAGGCATCCTTCCCTTTATAAAATGCGTAATTCATCCCAGCACTGGGCTTCAGCTCAGAAATTGCGTAATTCTAGCAGACAGCGAGAGCTTCAGTCCAGAAATTGTGCAATGCAAGAGGGACAGTCAATCTTGCTCAGCCCAGAAACTATGGAAATTTCATCCCTAGGCTTGCAGACAATTGCATGTGCTTTCAGGTTGACCAGTTCCCCCCAAGACTGAGCAATCCTCATTTGCATGCATGAGCTACTTTTCCCGAAAAAGTAAAAAGAAAAAAGCATCCCTAGATTTTAGGGATCTATTTTTAGCAGCTGGAGGTTACATGCAAAGATTGTTTTAGAAACCTCCCACCAAGTGTCGCTTTTTCCTAGATTTGTGGCATGCACATCATAAGCCTCATCCTTATCAAACTTATTTATTCAACGTTGCATACCGCATTTCTCAGCTCAGACATCCCACATCACATCTAGGAGTCTTCGGAACATTCAGCTCAGCTTTTTCTGGGTAAGTATGCTTTTCATGTCTTTTGCTGCTTTTTTGTTACTTTTTGTATTTCGGTCTATGTGAATGTTGTTTTTTTGGTTTTGTCGAACGCTTGATGTCATTTTAATGTATGTTAACTTATAGAAACATTGTTTCAATTTTTTCATTGCATCTCACTATTGTCGCATTAATGACATTGTTTCTGCACTGATGATGGTTTTTGTGGCGACTCGCTTCACACACATGCTTCTTTTCCCATTTTCTGAATCCTACACTCACTATTTGCATGCATGATCCTTCACTCTTATTTACACTTATCTTCACCATGCATTCATAACTTTTCATGTTTTCAGTCGCCCGTCGGCGAGTCTAGGCTGCCTTGGCCTGGACCTTGCCTTGCCCGGCTAGAAATGTGCATTTCTGAGAGTGAATGCTATTCCTTCCTCCCAGAAAATGCACAAATCGGGCCCAGCACTATCCTCCAAGCTTGCTTTGTGCAATTCTGGGAGGCAGTGCCTTGCTTGCCCCAGAAATTGTGCAATGCCGTTTCCTGGGTTTGCATGTCATTGCTAACTAAAATTGTGCATTGCACAGTTTCAGTCCTCAGTAGGCCAATATGGGCTATGCATTGCATAATTCGAGTAGTTAGTCAGCCTCCTAACAGCCCGGACTATGCCTTGTGCAGTTTTGGCAATCAGTTTCCCAGCCTCCCGGTGAAAATTGTGCAATCTTCCTAGTAAGTCACCCGAATATGTTGCATGTCAGTCCTCAAAGTTATTTTGGTTTTCAAGTGACTAATTGCTTTCCATGAGTGTCGCTATGTCTCTAGGTATCACAGGTGTCCATCTGTCTCTCATCAATACAAGTACAATGGCCTCCAAGAGAGCAGGGTCAAAGGACACCGTTGAGAGTGCAACTAGGGATGTAGTTGAGCAAGTGTCTATGAGCTTGCCTATCTATGAAGACACCAAGTTGTTCGAAGACAAGGATATCAAGATGAAATGACAAGGTATCAATGATACATTCTCAGGCACATTTGAGGAAAATCTAGAAGACTGCAGGGTCTATGTCAACATTCACAAGTCTGGCTTGTACCGGATTGCATGCAGGTATCCCGTGTTTCCATGCGAGGACATGATCCACTAGATTGTCTCGCATATTGATCCTGGGACAATGGTGTTGAATAGTTCTAGTGGAACACTACTTTCTACCTTCAGGGAAAAATATTTTAGGAAATTTATCACTTGCCACAATTTGTGATCACAATGGAGAAACCCTTCAACAAACCCAGCAGCAGTGCAAACTCAAGAGATATCTTGAAGAGTTGGGCAAAAGAGTCAACCAAGTTTACAAGATGAAGATAATACATAAGGCATATCACTACTTGGTTATCTTTGCATGTCATTTATATGGCCAAGAGATCATTGAGACCTTTCAACATCGTTAGGTGATCGCGTTGGACAAACTGGCCAGCAAAGGAAGACCTTGCAACTAGCCTCACATGTTGGCTCTCGGGTTGAAGGAACAGCTTACAGAAGCCCGACATCCACCCAAAGTTCAGCAAGTGGAGATATACATATCTGCCTACATATTGGATGTAGTTTGTGCTCGTTAGTAGTTCCCGGGCTTGACTTGGGCATGGACACCTTCGGAAACCTCTGTGCACACTTATTGTAGATTGCTATCCTAATGCAGTTTTCGCAGAGTTATCATATAGTTGTCAGACCACTTTTTCACCCTGGTGTACAAAATGATATTTGAGCAAGATCCACCTTGCATGTCGCAGGCAGTGACGAAGGCATTGATCGACATAGTAGATTGGTATGCCTCACCCCTTGGCACCTTCATATAGATGTATAGCACAGAGAAATCTCTACATGTTTTACCAAAGTTTTCCATGGACAAGATCATCATGCAAGTGGTGTCATATCACATCTTGACAGGGTTATCAGCGAGACTGCATAGGGAGAAGAAGGCACCTTGGCCTGCTCTTCCTTTGTAGATCAGGTTGTATGAGATACAGAATCTCAAGCATGCTAAGGTTGAGATGAAGGAATTCAAAAGATTCATCTTCGGCACCAAAAATTTTAATCTGTATGATTAGCATTGCTTGGTGAAGGACCATTGTGCGAGAGTGCAATTTCCTTGGATCCACGGGGCATGTTATTGGCCTGAGGAAGACCCATGGAGATACTGTTATCACTCTTCTAGGTTCAATGAATTGGTCGGGATAGTTGTCGAGTGGTTAGCAAAGCAGAGAGAAGTGACATCTCAGAGAGCAGCATCATCAGCAGAGGGTAGAAAACATGCGCCTGACAAAGACAAGAGAAAGGTTGTTGACATCGTAGAGGCAGAACAAAGCTGCAAGTTCAAAGCAGATCCACTTGTGTTGAAAGCAGCTTTGGAGATTGAGGCTAAGAGGTGACAGCACGATAAGAGGATCACTCAAAGGCTAAGAGAAAAACAAAGGATGGACGAAACAGAAAAGGAGTTGAAGGAGTTTAAGTGATAACTCAGGGAAGAACAGGAGTTGCGCAGAAGAGAGAAGGAAGTGCAGCAAGAACAAGTACAGCAGGTAGTGCAGCATGCAGAGAATGATGAAAGTGTGCCTTTACAGGTTATAGACTCATCCAAGCAGCTGGCATAGAGCAAACAGGGTGAGTAGTCATAGGAGCAGGACTTAGCTTAAGAGATTAAACAAATGATAGAGCATATGGACACGGATATGGACCAGCCATTGTCAGATCAAGATATTGACCTCATGCCTCAGAACCAATAGGTCACCCCACCTGCTTCACCAGATCCAAAAGTAGAGCAAGTCCCAAGTGATCAAGGAGACACAGCGATCCTTGAACACAATCTGGAGGCAGTGATGCACAACATATCTTTTGACGAGTCACAACGCAGAGTTGTGCAGTTGCACAGAGTACCTATTCCAGATGTCCAAATATCTCCTGCGTAGTTTGAAGAATGAGTGATCGTGTCTGATGTGCGCAAGTATCCAGCAGCATTGGCGGATGCTACCAAAGCATATGCCGAAGCCACCAGCTCGAGTGTTCGATTCGTGATTGCTGAGAACAAGCCAATGGTTAAGGAGTTACAAGCGGCCAAGCAGGGAGGAGAACAGGTTACATCAACTGCCAGAACAAAGTTGAAGAGAGTGATACTAGATGAAGTATCGTAGCTCGAGGCAATCATGCTGATTTTGTATTCTAGATTCATCATCGTGCATAAGTCAATTGTCCATCTCAACGGTTGGCAGAAGCGTTGTGCTAGGAGAGCACGCATATTTTCAAATATGCATACTGTTGTCGATCACATGCAAACATGGACAATGAGGTACAATGAGCCCTATTGTACTTGCCAAAGATGATGAAGCCAAAGGCAGTAGAGTTGAAGGCACGTATCCAGAGTCATATCTGGAACTATGAGGAACTCCCACATCTCATCACTAGTTTGCAGGCTTCACATGCACAGGTGTTCAGAAGCATGGATGTCATTGTGCACATGCACGCAATGTCATCCATTAGCACACTCACTGAGGTGAATTCAAAGAACTAATTCCAACTGGAGTTGGACATGTACTTTCATGAGTTGATGTGCGTAGCCACCAGTGCAGACTTGGAGATCAGCACAAACACTATGCATCAGTATGTTGTTGGTCTGACTGCACTCGAGCCTATGATGTGCATGTTATCAGATGAGTTAGACAGAGGTGCCAAATCATTGTACCTAGATGCAACGAAGGTAAGAGTGCCCTTTCAGCAGGATGTCACCACTAAGCACACAGACACCATAATGGACTCCCAAGCTTGGCATCATTTCACCATCGTCGATCATCACGAGGATATCGAAGAGTTGGTCTTCCCACATCTATCTGAGTCTTGGTGATATCTTGCATGGCTTGCTCAAGCCTATTTTTTCTCACATGGGTACATTTGCAAATTTCAATGTAACATCTTGTAAAAGTGAAAGACTAATTATCGATAGTAGAATGTAGCAGTCATGTAGTAGGTGAAGAGTCGTGAGGGTAGATGAAGAGTCATAAACGGGAATGTCCAGGGTCACCCCACCCTTTTCTATTTACATAACCTCATAACTCATTGTATATGATTTTGGGAGCCATGCTTCCTATAGGTGTATCTTAGAGAAAGCTCGGAGTGTATTGTAATGAGCCTTGGCTTCTCCACATTGCAAAGCTAGTATATCTCTTTGGAGGAGTAGGCAGCAGTGACTGTAACGTCCCATTGTTGGGAATAGTGGTTGGTCGTAGTTGTATGTATGATTGGATCTTTCACTTTCTTAATATAACAGAGCCAACACATTTCATGCATACGTTGTTATTGGATTTCATCTAGCTTGGTTACTCTAATGATATATGAAATTTTTGTTTACGCATTTATGTATGGAATTTTCTATATATGTTTGTATGAATCTTATCGAGATGTGTTGTTGGTTTAACCATCACTTTGGATCGTTGGCTAACCTAATTTCTATCTTTTGATGTATCTCTCTCGTGTGTTCCCTTTCAATCTGTGTGTTGTCACAGGTTTCTAAGGGTTTCACTCATACCCCCGTTCTATGTGTTGAAGCCATTCATGCACCTTCCTTGAATTGCTGCATATGTCACACCTTTGCTGCAAATAGGGACATCTTACTCACCTCTACGCGTAATTGCGGTCAAGGAAATACCATACTACCCATTTCTAGGACTCCTACACCAAACGGTCTGAGGTCTAGTTGGGACTTCTTACCAGGGAGATCCCCTGACATGTTGGTGGGTCTAGCACCGTCAACATTTCTGGTGCTAGAAGGAGGACTAGATGACAAGTTGAGTTCTCACGTCCTATTTTGAATCTTCACACATCTGTCATGGATATCATTAGACTCCTCCCTTCGTAATGTCTATCTAATGCCGAACCTGTCGACATAACGAAGGAGTATTATGATCTCTTGTCAAAATTCAAATACAATGGTGAAGGCGAAGTGGCCTCGCTTGAGTACTTACATGAATTCCTTGCATCCCCTGAGGATGCAGATGAGTTCGATGAAGTCGAGGTCAACTTACTACTTTCACACACGCTTCACGAATCCCCACAATGATGGTTCCACAACCTGCCTCACGGTTGTGTGCACTCACTTAAGAATTTATGTGATCTAACTGAATCTACGTTCCATCATTTTTATCCTTAACCTCTTGGCAAGAAATTGTTAAAACAACAAAAGACTCCATACGAATCGCCAACGGATTTTTGGCAGTGCTTCCATGTACTTTAGTTTGAAGCCCTTAAAAACCAGATAAAATTCCAATATCGTTGGGACAGATTTGAATATTTCATTCAGAAATAATTCTATCCCAAGATGAAGTTGAAGTTCAAACCCCACTCAGCATACTTCAGCGGTGGTGTTGCGCAATCACAAGCAGGCACAATCGTTGTTATGCAACGATCTCACAAAATAGAAGAAAAGATAGATCAATGACTTCAAAATCAATGTCTTTGAGGGGGAAACCTCCTTTACATTACACAAAAGAACAATTTTTGGATGATACAAATGAGAAACCCTCCTTTCTATATATAGGAGTCTAAGGGGTTTTCCATGTAGCTTTGAATTGTTTCCATAAATGTAGTAGAAATTGTACTGGCTTTAAGTTGATGAGATAATGCACACAAAAGTGTGCATACTTGTAAGTATGTCAACTACCACCATGATGACACTCTTTCCTTTGGACTTGGGTAAACCTATGATAAAATCCATTGAAACCTCCTCCCAACATTGGCTTGGAATGGATAAAGGTTGTAATTGACCTGGGGTCTTAATTGTTTCAACTTTATTTTGTTGGCAAACCAAACATTCTACCAAAAACTTTTGAGTATCAAATTTGAGGCCATCCCAAAAAATTCCTTCTTAACCCTATTGTATGTTTTTTAAAATCTTGAGTGCCCTCCTAAGGGAGAGGTGTGCAATTCCAATAATGTTTTGTTTGAGTTGGGAATCATTTTTCTAGCTAAATGTATCAGATGTACTAGGATCTTGTTGTAACTTTTGAATGAGTGCCCACACTTTTTCATCATTCTTCTATTCATCCCTTGATTCGTTTATCCAATCTGGTTGGATAATAGAAATGGAGTAAAGCATTGCTTTGACATCCTCGTCCTTTCTTGAGAGTGCATCTGCCACAACATTTGCTTCCCTTTTTTGTATATGATTTCAAAGTCATAACCCAACATCTTTGGGACCCATTTTTTCTGCTCTTCTGAAGATAGTCTTTGTTCTAAAAAGTATTTAAGACTACCATGATCCATTTTTACCTTGAAGTGTCTTCCCATTAGGTATGGGCTCCATTTCTTAAGTGCATGTAGTATTGCCAACATTTCCTTCTCATAAATAGATTTTTGTAGATACTTTCCTTTGATTGGATGACTTTCGAAAGCAATGGTTCTTTCTTCTTGCATTAAAATAGGACCAATTCCATTTCTTAAGGCATCACATTCCACAATAAAGTTTTTTGTGAAGTCCGGCGTAGCTAAGACCGGTGCTTGGCACGTTGCCCCTTTAATATGTTCAAAGGCCTTAGTTTCTTCTGGAGTCCATAAAGATGCATCTTTCTTCAATAATGTTGTTAGAGGTGATGCTATTCTCCCATAATTCTTAACAAACTTGTGATAATACCTTGTCAACCCAATAAATCATCGCAGATGCTTTATGGATGTGGGGATTTTACATTCCTTAATGGCTTTAATTTTGCTAGGGTCTACCTTAACACCGTCATGAGATACAATATGACATAGATATTCCACCTCTTGTACTCCAAAGAAACATTTGGAGCTTTTTGCTTATAATTGTTTCTCCTCCAACAGTTTGAGCACCCTGTCAACATGTTGAACATGATCCTTCCAAGACTTGTTGTAGATTAGTATATCATCAAAAAATACTAACACGCGTTTTCTAAGAAAGGGTTTGAAAATGGAATTCGTCAAACCTTGAAACGTAGAATGTGCATTGGTAAGGCCAAAAGGCATGACTAAAAATTCATAATGACCCTCATGAGTTCTAAATGTTGTTTTTAGAATGTCTTCAGTCTTCATTCTAATTTGATGATATCCTGAACGAAGATCCAACTTG